>QUTJ01031758.1:0-17246 GCA_003573635.1 Goniomonas avonlea | reverse complement strand
CCACCCTTCTGCGATCTTGCCCCCTACCCCTGTAACCTTGCCGCCCCCTACCCTTCTGTAACCTTGCTCCCCTACCCTTCTGTAACCTTGCCTGTGAACACAACCAAGTTGAACTCAGCTACAGAAGCGCATCCTCTAGTTGCACATGCGAGACAGCCAGCCGTAGTCAAGCGAATTTGGATGGCGCCACAAAGCCAGACAACGCACATCTCGGTAGCGGGGGAGCTCAGTCAGCAGCGCCTTGGCCGCTCGCACTTGGCCGCCGTGTGCGCTGCTCGACTCCAGTGCCCTGACAGCCCGCTGGAACTGAAACTTGGCGCCCTCAAGGTTGCCATTGTCCCGCAGAAGAGTGCCGAGTCCAATAAGACAGCGAGCCCAGCTGTGTGCACAGGTGAGGCAATAGCCAAGAGACAGCCCTGACGCACGCCAAGAAACAGGCGAGACAGGATGCATGCAGAATGCGAGACAAGTTCACGAGGCATAAAGACCCTTGCGAGACGATGCGTCGAAAGACGTGAAACAAGAGACAAGATGCACGCCAATCGACACATGTGACATCAGTACCATCGCTTCGTCACCCCATGGTTCCCACGCCATCTCCAAAGTCTCTCGCTTCACATTCGGTTTTGTTCGGTCACATTCAGGTCACAGGCTAGTCCCTCAACGCACATATACTGTACTGTTTGACTATCTGTGGGCAAGGATGTGCAATATGTCAGTGTGCACTGCCTACGCTCTGTGTTGAGTAGATATAAAGATACTCTTTCTGAGCACACACCTGCCAGGGTGTGTTCGCGCCAGCGGGGCAAGGACTCGGATTGCCTTGTCATACCTGTGCAACGAGTATTACACACCAGGTTGTGTCATTGACCGACAGGTGACTGGTCACCTCCTCGCCCTTCCCCGTTAAGAATGTCCACAAGAAAGAGAGAACCGACCAAGAAAACACAAACACGCAATGTGTGATCAGATACCCAGGACTGCGTACGCACGTGCATCGAGCACTCTGAGGCTGCTTCTTCTGGTTGAGGGCCAACGTCACAAGCATCTCGCCGTAAGCAGCCGCATCTTTGCTTTCTGCGGTACCGAAAGGGCAATCGGGTTCCACAAACGACAGCGACCCAAGCAGATTTGTGGCGGTATCGTCGCTCGATTTAATGATGGGCGCGGTGCGGTTGCGTGGAATTTCGTATCGCGTGACGGGAGCGGCGGATGCTTGTTCATTTCTACGTCTAGAACTGCAAGGAAATGTCAATACAATACGAGACCATTGACACAGTCTGGTTGTTGACGTGATGGTCTTGCTTACGTTTGGGTTTCAGGACCCAAGTTGAGGGCTGGCACTTCTTCCAACGGCATCCTGGGTCGCCGCAATTCGACGGATGCTCGGCGTGTTGGAGTTTTTGGTGTCTTAGCAATTCCACCTGCAGCAGTAGGGTGCGCAGTTCGGGCGCGGAGTTTTGTTTTGTATCCCGGTATGAGCATTTCTTTGACCTTCCTTCGGACACCACGAAGAAAACCTTTCTTCTGATCGTGCGCTGCATGTTGCTCGGTCACCGGAGAATTTTCCTGCTCCATTGACGGAGAACCTCGCATCACTGAACCAGCATATCTATTTTGCTGTTCGGCGATAGGAAGAATGCACATTGTACGTGGCATCAACGAAGCTTCGAGCTGGTAAGCCGGGGAGCCAGGCGTGGGACAGCGATGAGCACCCTGAGGACCCTGCAACCGAGACATGTTCGGTGCTGTCGGCGAGGGATGCACTGATCCCCCAAGCATGGTGTTTCCGCCTGGTGCGGTGGGAGACGGCAGGCAAGTCGAATTTGCCGACTCATCCGGAAGTTGCAAAGGGTGAATGACAGAGAAATCGTCTGAATTAACCAGGTGTCAAGAATTCGACCTTCACACAGCATCCAAGAACGCACCCAAAGTTCGCCGCCGCCGCCGGCCACCTTCCGCTCCCCTGATCATGCGTTCTCCTCCAGCGGCTGCCGGGTACATTTTGTTTGTCTGGATTACCATTGCTGGCTGCTGTTTTCCCGTTATTTTTTGAACTGGCGAGATTGTTGCATCCTGTACAAGGTCAGAGATAAAATAAGTTTCGACCACGCTTATGAAACCGCTGTTTTGGACACCGACCATGAGGGTGCGAAACCTTTAAAATGCCCGACCGTGGCCTGCGAAACCAGCTGTCCGGGCGACCACTTGTGGGCCAAGTTGTGGCTTTTGTTTGTGGCTTTCGAGCTAAAGGTGCGACAGGAGATATAAAAGAAACAATGGACATATTTTCCTTTTGTTTCGTGACGAAACTATCCATATCTCGCGACCGTTCCACCGAAACTTTTTTGCCCAACCGACCACACCAAGATGAAACCGCCTTGATCTGCGACCGTTTCAGCCGCGAAACTTATTTTATCTCTGACCTTGTACCCAATCAACAATCAAGCGTCCATACGAAGTCGGCTCTCGCGGGTTGCCCAAGCCCCAAGGTTCAAGGAGCGCGAGTTGATTACAAAACGCGTTGTCCCTCGAGGGGCACACGTTGGATATGTATTAGATATTCTGGATATGTTGTCAAATTTCTACTTCACGAGATAGCTTGCTCGATCTGGGGCTTGTAATAAAACGAAGGTTGTCAATCCCGTCCAGCACGTGAGGCCTCGGTCACCTCCCTTAGCCTCCCTACTTTTCGCGTTTCAGGCCACAATGGACGGCGCGAAAGGGATTTCGTCCTTAGCGGACGCATCTTTTCGAAATGTCCTACCAAGCGATGTTTTTTCGCCCAGCACCACTCGTGCTTTGCTCACGCTCTTCAAGGCCGTCCTGCTTTACGCTCTTGGTACTTATGCTGTCCATGTGTCGCCTTGGTACCTCTGGTGGGCTGGAGCTCTCTGCACTGGTGTCGCAATGTCCTGGCTCTACGTTGTCGGATTTGATTGCGCCCAGCGTTCGTTCCTCAAGCGCCGTTGGTGCAACGTGTGTCGTTTTCGTTTCAGTTCAAAATTTGCGACTCATCCCTGCGCAGCATCTTGTTGGTGTCTTGACCTCGTTGCTGCTTCTTCGTCCGTTCACCTCCCTCCGCATTCCGAGGCAACCAGAGCTCAAAGGAAACAGGGTCGCTTTATTGTTCCGACGAATCAGGCAATCCTGGTCTCTGTCGGAACTCAAAGGACAATACTCTGCTGGCGATTGGCGACGTCTGGCTATGCCAGTGATCGACGTAGCTTCCGCCTCGGTCTTTGCAGCTGTTTTTTTCTCCGTGCTCATTTACTTCACCGGCGTTCTTGGGGTGATCAAGTTCTGGGCGCTCCCGTTTTTCGACATGCACTTCCGTATCGGGACTTTCTCCTCGAACATCCTTTCCCGGACCCCGTATCTCGTCCTTTTCCACCCGGAGGTCAAGCCGATGCTGCCAATCAGGTTGTTTCAACCAACCACCTCTCGAACTGACAAACATTGCAGCATGCAGGAAAAACTCAGCAAGTACACTGCCCGCATTCCCAGCTACAATCTTCCAGCCGCCCACGTCTATCTGCTGGATGCGATCAAGGTAATTTGTTGCCACAATCGTGTCATAGATCTCAAGGGTCTCAAACCTTTGGACAGCCAAGCATTCCATCGACTTTTACGCGCGTGGTCTCCTATGTTCTGTGGCCGCTCAATCATCTGGCTTTTGGCCGCACTTCCAGGGACAGCCTAAACCTGGCATATGCTATTGGAGTCCTCATTGCCATGTCGGCTGTGCACCATGTGAGAAGCTCGTAGTAGTTACTTGCTCGGCATTCACACTTTCCGCAGCAATCGTTCGCCACGTGTCTACTGATCCCTACCATCGCTTGCATCACTTGGTCGCTGCCAGCACGGCGGAAAATGATGCACGCCCTTGGCGTGCCCGTGTCTGCTGAAATGCAATCACAGAAGCCAGCGGCGTCTACAAGCATGCAAACACACGTTGCCGATCCTGCAATCTCGGTCTCAGTTTCCCGTTCTGCATCTCCCAAGGTGTGGCTCGAGCTCGTGTTTCTCATCATGCTGCTGTTGTGCACCTCGGACTAATATTGCGTTTACCAGAAGCAAGGGCTGCACTGGTTCAACTGCATCTACCTTGGAATTTTGCATGCTGTGGCCATCTACTCTGTGTACTTTATGGTGGCCAACTTTAACCTCAAGACCGTGGCGTGGGCGCTGTTCACGTACAACTTTGCTGCGATGGGCATCACTGCGGGCGCGCACAGGCTGTGGGCGCACAGGACGTACCAGGCGGCGTGGCCGTTGCGGGTGTACCTCATGCTGTGTGCGTGCGTGAGCAACCAGGGGACGCTGTTCAAGTGGTGCAGGGACCACCGACTGCACCACAAGGCCGTGGACACCGAGGAGGACCCTCACAACTCCAACGAGGTGCGTGTGTGCCCGCGCTGCTCTGGCGGTTGTGTGGCCGTTTTTGTGCTGACGAGGGTGTCGCGGCAGGGGTTCTGGTGGAGCCACGTGGGTTGGCTGTTGGTTCGCAAGAACCACACTGTCGTGGAGGCGGGCAAGAAAGTGCACGTTGACGACCTGCTCGCCGACCCCGTGATTCGCTTCCRGAACACGTGCGTTGTTTGCCGTGGTTGCCTGTGTGTGCGCGAGTGCGAGTCTTCCAGACCACGTGCGCCTGTGCGCGTGCGAGCCCTCCCGCACGCGTGCGCTGTCCTTTTGCTGTTTAGGGAGCGTGTGCCCCCAGCGTGCGTGCGAGCGCGGTGGGCGTCTCCGTCTCGCGTGGCGTTGCTGACACGGGAGCGGCGCGCAGGCACTACCCGTGGCTGGCGCCTCTGTTCTGTTTCGGAATGCCGACAATGGTGGCGTCGATGTGGGGTGACGCGTGGGGCGGGTTCCTTGTCGCGGGCGTTCTGCGGTACGTTCTGGTGCTGCACGCGACGTGGTTGGTGAACAGCGCGGCACACTTGTGGGGGATGCGTCCGTACCTGCCCAACATCCGGCCGGCTGAGAACTTGTGGGTGTCGCTGGCGGCTGCCGGGGAGGGGTGGCACAACTACCACCACGCGTACCCGTACGACTACGCCACCAACGAGCACGGCCTGCTGCAGTACAACCCGACCAAGCTCTTTGTGGACACCTGCGCGCGGTTGGGGCTTGTCTCGCACAGGCGGCGGGCGACCGTGCGCAAGGCTGACGAGATGATCGACCCTGCTACGCTGCCCAAGGTGCGTTTTGCTTCTGTGTTTTTTTTTGTTTTTTGTGTGTTTTTTGTGTGTGCGCGTTTGCTGGTTTTGCGTAGCAGGGTGTCTCTGTGTGTGCCCCCCCCCCCCCCCCCCCTCTTGCCCCAGGTGTCGGAACCTGACACCGCGTGGCCTGCAGTTTACCATGGCGGAGTTGGAGGCGTGCAGCAAGCAGGCAGCGCGACTGCTGACCATCGACGGGCTGGTGTATGACTTGACGGCGTTCGAGGACCTGCACCCTGCGGGGCGTGCTATTTTGGGCAAGTACTACGGGCGTGACGCCACGGCGGCGTTCGAGGGCGGGGTGCACAAGCACACCGAGGTCGCTCGCGCCATGCTGCCCCAGTACGCGGTCGGCAGGCTGACCTCCAACAAGAAGCATTGATGTTCGTTCAACGCAGACCTGGTTGCCGCGTGAATTGCAAATACATTTTTTCCTTACCGCGCTTCGATGATCATGGAAGACAAGCACTCGGATTCCCTGCTAAATACAGTACCATCTACTGCCGATTTCGTGGCCAGGCCAAGAAATTGGATTTGGCCAAAAAAACGTTTTTGTATTCATGAATTGGTTTCGGAAAAACGTTTTGTGGCCACAAATTGGTTTCGGAAAAAATGTTTTGATCCAATTTAAGGTTTGGCCATTAATATTAAATGGGACATGGTTGTTTTTATGAGAAAACAGTTTTTGTAAGCTAAGCTCATAGGCCGGTGACCTTGAATTGGATTCGGAAAAAAAGTGTTTTTCATATTTCTGGCCATCAATTGGTTCCAGAAAAAACGTTTCGATCCAGGTCAAGGCCTGTATTTCGTCAGTAGATGGTTACCTACAATAACCGAATCTGCTCAGAAGATTGTTTTTCCGACTTTCATATTCACTTGAAAAAAAAACTCCTTATGCTGGACCATGCTGCATTCGGTTCAATAATCCTTTTGAGACCACTAGTGCACGATCTTCCTCGAGTTTTCAGCTGTTTGTTTCATGGCACCTCGCCCACTCAATCATTGATTCGTTTGTGCGAGTTCGGACTTCTTTAATCACTGTTCAAAATGGGTTTCGTGTCCCGAGAAGATCACGTAATCACTGAAGCGGCCGAATCAAAATCACTGAAAATGCTGACCTGTCACACTGTGGACAGACGTGCGAAAATTATCTGTCTAACGTCTTCCCAAGCTCGTGGAACTTGGCCAACAGACAAAACACCAAGTACCACCGTGTTATGGCAGTTAGCGAGGTCCTCCAACTGGTCCACAAGAACAAGTTTTGTTGTCAGGCACTTGCTGTTTCATGAACAGTTTGGTAGCGAGGCAGCAGGTCCATTGGGACTATCTAAAAGTCTCCCATTTGATCTGCAAGAACCTTTTTGGCGGCCTCGAGCTCAGCGAACGCTTGCTGCATCTGTTGTTGCTTGGCCAAGAGCTCCGCTTCCGCCTGTTAACCTCGGCTGTCAGAACCTCACACACAGTAATTCTAGCGATCTAGACAATTCCAATCCAGATCTCAGATTGTTCAGAGGCAATCTGTGGCATAAATCTTCCCCCTACCGATTTTCCAATGTTTCAGATTTACCCTCGCAGTGTTAAAATTTACCCTCGCAATGATATGTTAAAATGTACCTTGGCAATCTTAGTAGCGAGTTCGAGCTGTGCGGTGCGCATGGCTTTGTTCTTCTTTAACTCCTGCGCTTTACGTCAGTCCTGTTCAAATATGCGCCACCGACCATGCAGCGAGGGTTGGGGAGCGAGCCCAAAGGCATGTGAAAGTCTTCCAAGGGGGGGGGGGGAGAGGCCGAGAGTTGACACGTCACGTAGGAGCGAGAGGCGGGGGGGCAAGGAGCACACAGAGCGCGTTACCTCACGGTCGACAGTGTGAACACGCGCAGGCCGCAGCTGGAACGACTCAGCCTTCTTTTTGCTCTTTGACTTCCAGGCGAGCCAGTCACGCACTTCCGCCTCCTCCCCAGAGTACACGTTGACCTACGAGCGAGTTAGTTAAATGCGATGTACGGTGGTTGGCTGATTCCGTGGGACTTGTTATCGCAGCGAGAATTGCCGTTAGTTGATTAGAGTTGAAGATGAGGGTTTCGCTTTAGTTGATTGGAGTTGGACATGAGGGGGACGCTTGAGTTGATTAGAGTTGGACATGACGGGGCACGCTTTAGTTGATTAGAGTTGGACATGAGGCCACGCATGACCCGCAAACTTGGGACACCGACGGGGACACGACCCACATAACCGGGGGAGCCCATACACGAAACACTCTCAAGGCCACCCACACTCCCACATTACCGGGGACACCACACGAAACACCCACATACAAGGCCACCCACACCTCCCACATAACCGGGGGAACCATACACGAAACACCCACCTCGCCACTTGCAGTGTCGTCAACGTCCACCCACAGCTTCTCCGACGATGCCGCCTGCTGCTGTTGCTGTTGCTGCTGCTGCTGCTGCTGTTGCAGTTGCTGCTGCTGTTGCAGTTGCTGCAGTTGCTGCTGCTGCTGCTGCTGCTGCTGCTCCAGGTACTCGGGGGCAGAGTCTTGGCGCCGCTGTGCTGGAGCCGGAGCCGGGGGTTGCGAGGGCGGCGGGGTGGGTGCCGGACGTGACCACGTGGGCTGATGAGTGCGGATGTCAGTAAGAGCGAGCGTGAGTGCGCGAGAGCGTGAGTACGCGCGTGGTTGGGAGGACTGGGCTGTCATCCTGGCACCCACTCACTCACCCATTCACTCGCGCACCCACCCACCCATGCCCAGAGATCGTCCCCACCTCATTGGTTGCATTTGTTGCGACTGCGGCCAATACATCGTCGTCATCTACCTCTTCGTTGCAACTGTCGCCCGTTCATTGTCGCCACCTCACCTCATTTGTTGCGACTGTCGTCCATTCATCGTCGTCGACTTCGGCTACGGCAGCAGGCGGCGGCGCCGGTGCTGGGGGGGGAGTTGGAGCTGGAGCTTGTGCCCGAGGTGCGGGGGACGGTGCCTGGGGCGCGGGAGAAGCCACTGCAGTTGGAGGTTGAGCCTTTCGATTCGAGGGAGGTTGCGCCTGATCTCGGCAAGCGTTGCCTACGGGACTGGCAGCGCGAGGAGCATGACGCAACACAAGGGGCGCTCCGCATAAAGCAGTGCATGGCGCAGCATGAGGGAAGTGGGGGGCGGGGTCACGCAATACTAGTGCCTACTTCCTGTATCTGGTATCAAAACCTGCGGCTGGTTTTATTTGGCTGGTACGGCGAACCCGCGTTGATTATACTTTCGTTCCCCCCTTTTCGCCTTTTTGGCGCCTTTTTCTTTTCTATTCACCTTTCTGTATTCAAAGACTACAGCACGTGCCCGTACCAGCCGCCCGGCTGGTATTCACACCAGGCGGGCATGCAACAAGTAGGTTCTGCCGACTGCAACAGATTGGTTGAACGCACCGCTGGGGTTGGTTGCATTAGTTATCGCGAGCCTCTTGTTGATGAGAGAGTGGACCACCGCAGGCTGCAGACCGATCTGATCGCTGACAACCACCATGTACGACTCAAGATCAGCACCACCAGACCAGATGTCCAGCTGACCACGGTGTCAGAGTTGCACGGGTGTAGGACTCGACAGATGGCTCAATAGCTTTCTTGGTGTGACAGGTGGTTAATAAAATTGAAGGCGACCAACCTCAAGCGTCGGGACCGCACAGCGTAACAGCGGGTGTCAGGACCACACAGCTAACAGCACGAGTGAAGACGGACCTCGCGCAAGGACCAGACGCTGTCGTCGCCCCAGAGCAGAGGGGCGTCAGGGGACGCAGGGGTGTGCAGCCTCTCAAAGTGTTGGCACGACTGTCGAAGCAGTGTTATTCCTCTCGTGCTGTTGGTCTTCCCCTCCTTCCCCTCGTGCCTGCCTGCCTTCCTCTCCTTCCCCTCGTGCCTGCCTGCCTTCCTCTCCTTCCTCTCGTGCCTGCCTGCCTTCCTCTCCTTCCCCTCGTGCCTGCCTGCCTTCCCCTCCCTTCTCTCGTGCCTGCCTGCCTTCCTCACTTCCTCTCGTGCCTGCCTGCGTGTCTGCCTGAGTGTCGGCGCACCGAGAGGAGGTAGAGGGCAGCTTGTGTGTACTGTCTGCCTGCGTGTCTGCCTGCGTGTCTGCCTGCGTGTCTGCCTGTGTGCCGTGTCTGCGCACCGAGAGGCGGTAGAGGGCAGCCTCGGTCCACCCGCAGCCTGGCTCACGCTTCTCCGCCGCTTGGTACTCGCGCACCAACTTTGCCACGTCGACTATCTGCAAACGCATTCCACGTCATGCACAAGCACGACGTGTCACGGCAGTTTTCTGAGAATACAACGGACCTTCTCGAGAGCGCTGAGGGCGAGTTGGCGCGAGAACAGCGCAGGCACGTCGGCAAACCCTTCGGTCTCGGGCAAGATCTCCAAACAGCTGGTGACCTCCAGAAGGTCGGCGGCGGTGCTCCACCTGCGACGACGACTCACAAATCACGCACGCTTGATCTACGAGCCAGCCATTCGGAACAAGGGCGAGGTCTAGGGATAGAATGTGTGAGCAAGAGCACCCACCCGCACACGCCGGCGCCGAGCTCGGGGTTTGCGAATATCGCCTGGTCGCCAGCGACGAGGTCGGAGAGCGCGAGGCCGCGGACAAGGACTGCGTCAGCCCGCAGCACGAGGAAGAACTCCGTGCGGACCACCTGGTGGTGGGCGGGGTGAGTGCGACAGAGCGCTGCAAGAGGGAACACCTTTTCGACAGAGGCTGCAAGAGGGAGCAGCTACCGAACACCTTGACTCACAACCTTAGCCGACGACCTTCACGGACCGCACTGAACGCCGTGGACCGGAGACCTTGGCGGACCTTCAATGGGACCTAGATCTTGGCCGACCTAAGCTTGGCCGACCTGAGAGCTTGGCCGACCTTAGATTGGACCTAGATCTTGGCTGACCTTCGCCACACCTCGACTCGCAACCTGACTCGCAACCTGACCCGACCAGATCTCTTGGCCACCTGAGCACCTTGCGGGGTGTCTCGCAGAAGCCCCCCCGCCCCCAGTAAAAACACTGCTTGACAACCAATGCACAGACATCGCGGTGGGCGTGGGAACCCCTTGCCCAAAAGACACACCTTGGAAACCCAGAGGCGCAGCAGCGAAGTGGCGGCAGCGGGTGCGACGTCGCGGAGTTGCGCAACCTCGGGCAGAATCGTGGACTCGGCGACAATCTGTAACGTTCCAACATCATTTCAATGCGGAGAATTTTTAGCCTCAGCCGACTGCCTTCTAGTGCCGCCATCACACAGCAAAGGGGAGCAGGGTGAAGAAGTGGGGTGAGGTGAGTTGGGAGAGCGGGAGGGGAGCGGCTGGGAAAAGGAGAGAGCAGAGGGAGAGCGGAAGGAGAGAGGACATACGAAGGAGGAGTGCTAGAACTGCATAGAGATGCAGACAGCTCACTCCTCTCCTCCCTCCTCTATCTCCCCTGGTGGCTGGATCATCTTGGTGGCCGGAAATCAAATTCGGCGGCGACATAGACGAAGAGGAAAATGAAACGATGGCACACGAAATCAAAATCGGCGGCGACATAGACGAAAAAGAAAACATGAAAGGATGGCACACCTTGGTCGGACAGAGATCAAATCCAGCAGCAACTGGAGCAAAAGCGCCGGCCTCAGCGTCAGGGACAACAAAGACAAGGGCAGCGGCGACGTCTTTATCAAGGTGGGAGCGGAGAGATTGCAGAAGTTGCAGGGCCCTCGGGAGTTCTGACAGGGTCATGGGCAGCACCAAGGTGATCTGCAGGGCAAATCAGTCCAGTGCTCAGGTCCCTCAGAGAGGCAGAGGTCGAGAGCGTCGCACCTTGGTCATGGTGAGAGTTTTCTTGTGCTTCAGCCTCACGTCTCCAGGACCAAGCACTCCCTCAGGCTGGTGCGGGAACACAGCCGGCGCAAGAGTGGAAACTGGAATGAGGGTGTCGCTCAGAGGCCGAAAGTAATTGGTGGACGAGATGTCAGACTTCCAGTTCGCCAGCTGCGTCCTCGGGTGAGCACGCACGCACGTAGGCAAAGACAAACGCGCGCGGGGTGCCGGAGTCACAGTGACCCACGGGCACACGCACGCAGGCAAGCACACGCGCGCACGAGACGACAGAGTTCCAGTTAGCCAGCTGGGTCATCGGGTGAGCACACACGCACGCAGGCAAGCACACACACGCGAGACATCAGGGCCAGCAGCGTCGTCAACCACCCTCGCACGCACACCCTCGCACGCACACCCTCGCACGCACACCCTCGCACGCGCACACGCACACACACGAGATAGTTCCATCGTCGGGGACGCTGCCTCGAGCGGTCAAGTGCAAAGCGCGGAGACACATGACATGGACACGCGGAAGCACGTGCCTCCGGCACGAGAAATCACGTGACACGTGGATCCAGAAGTTGCTGTCAACGCCTCTGTGTCACGACAACCACACCAGCTCGCCTACGACACATCCGTTTCATTCACCTGCGGTATCATACACTAGTGTCCTAACCCACAAAGACGCACATCCAGCGGGGTATAGACAGCATCCGTGCCATGCAGCTGCGGCCCTTTGCAGGGGAACACGTGGCTGCTCGAGAACAAGTGGTTGGCCGACGCCCACACGGAGTACCTGCGCATTCTCTCAATCCAGTCATCCCCCTCTAGTCAATCCAGTCAATATCAGAGAATAAGTCGCCCCGCTTTCCATGAGAACACTGAAGGTGGGGTGCGACTCAAGCAGCGCGGTCCGGGTGCGGGGTGATGCAACTGGACTCAGAAGTTCAGTGACTGAGGAGATGATGACACCTCAGGGGGGGGGGGTCAGGAACTCAGGAGGTCACTGGCTGGAAGATGAAGAAATCCAACGCACAAGGTGGTGTCGGTGGCACCGCAGGACCGGTCGCCTTTGACCCCCTGCAAGGTTGCCACGGGAAGCTGCAGCAAGACCTCAGTCACGCCTCTGCTTACGCTCGTCCTGCACGTGCTGCATCAGCAGCTAATCCAATCGCTCACACTCAGATTCTACCATAGAACAGGTACGTTCATGGCGATCACGCATGTGTTCTTCCGGAGGATTCCGTCTGTACACGAGAGCGGAGACAATTTGCTATGTATGTGGAAATTATGGACAATTTGCTATGTATGTGGAAATTCAAGAGCGGATTCTCTGGGCAATCCTCAGGATGCGAGGCGGATCACGCATGGATCACGCAAGCGCATGTATGCGAGAGCTCATACCCACTCTCGCATACAAAGGAAACTTGACGCACTTGAGCACGACTGGCGCTCGAGCAGGCAGCGACTCGCTTCCAGGAGTTTCAATCCGCAAAATTTTTGCAGCAGCGTCAATCTGGTGGGGGGGGACGTTGTTTCAATCGAAAACCGCCACAGATACCATCACACAGACACGGCACAGGCACACTCCCGCCTCCCTGGACACAAGGAGGAGTACATCTTGGGCGTACACCTTTCGGCAGCTATTCCAGAGCTACTAAAACCCTCACAAACAGGCAAGAGAATAAGCAAGCAGTTTTGATATCGGTCCTCACTGAATTGCTTCCTTGCAGACATGGTGGCTTGGGCACCTGGCACTGTCGCGGCATCGTAGCAGCTGTCGGCACAATAGCTCTCCCGTCAAGCAAAAGGTCGCTGGCCCTTATGTCTCGACCGCACAAGCTCTGCGGAGTCAAAAGAACATAGAAGTCGGTCGACACGAGCTTGGCGGCAGCGAGTCCCAACAGCATGCGGCGTCCTGCTCGGCGTCGGTTACGTCCGGGCCATGACCAGCACAACACAGACGTATGGGCCATGCCAACACAGCACAGGTCGGTTCCGTCCGCCATGACAGCACAACACAAGACGTATGGGCCATGACAACACAGCACAGATTGGTGACCTCTGGTCCATGACAGCACACCAACCATGCCCAAAACCAAAGCACGCCATCCACCCCTGGGCGCACCTGCTGGGGGGACACTGGTGGCCTCAGGGAGGAGGCTGGTCTCGTCTGCAAAGCGCACAGGGACGCCTGATTGAGCAAGAACCAGACTTAACCCCTGTGGAGCTCGTGTCAAAGAAATTTAATACAGACAAAAACGATGAGAGTTGGGATGACGATCGGGATGGTGCCGATCTTGATGGTGGTGGTGATGCTGAAAAAGTTGAGCACTGCATATACCGGGATTTGTTCTTCTGCCGCAACCACCAGCACTTCCTTCAGGCCAGAAACAAACTTAGTCTTGAGCGTCTCAAACAGGAGCACTGCCTGAGCCACGTCCTCTACTCCCAACGGTAACACGGCAGTGATACTTTCATCACCTGTATTTTTCTTGACCTGTGCGTACGTCAGCCTTCGGACGGAGGGGGGCACTCTCACATTTTCACACTGAGGAGTGGGCAGGTGCTGGTCACCGGCCGTATCATCGATCGGACATGCCTCATTTCCGACTTGGACCTCGAAAGGCGAGCCGGGCACGTTCCAGTTATAGAAGCTGACATCGCCTTCGGTCCAGGAGGCCCACAAGCGGCGCCACTTCTCAGGCAGAGCCACGAGGACCACCTCGACTGTGTAGTTGCCCGGTGATGGTGGGGTGAACCAGGCGCTGATGCTTCCAGCATTGCCCGGGTGCACGCCTCCAACGAACGAGCTGCCATCGCTGCTCTTCCCGGTTACAGAGAAGACAGCACCAGGCACTTGCAGAACCCGTTGCTGCAGGATGTTGAAAAATGTAGGAACACCAGTTTGTGCGCATGAAGGCCCACCATGCTGCACCACCAGACCACCAACCTTCCCACGGAACTGGACAGCAACAAACGTGGAGTAGAGAGGGGGCTTGTCCTCTTCGATGTCAAGAATATTGAGCGTGAAGGTGTGGAGACCGCTGTCTAGCAATCCAACCATTTCAACCTTGTGTTTGACATCGTTCTCGCAAGATGTGCGAAGAAGTTCTCGAGTTTTCTGCTGGGCGGGCGAGTCGACCTTGTGCGATAGCACTGCGATATGCCCATCGTAGCCAGAAGAGGCAAAAAAAATCTGAAGCCGGTCGGCAACAACAACATCACCAGGCTTCGGGTACAAAATTTCGGCTGATTGTTCAACTGCACCCACTGAAGCACAGGCCAGGACCAACAAGACGCCGGTCACGGGTCTCTTCATCACGGCGGCGCACACAAAACAGATTGCCCCCAGCGCCCTACTGTATGAGCCAACTCAGTGGAATTTGAGTCGGAAATATCTCGCCGAGTACAAGGTCAGAGATAAAATAAGTTTCGACCACGCTTATGAAACCGCTGTTTTGGACACCGACCATGAGGGTGCGAAACCTTTAAAATGCCCGACCGTGGCCTGCGAAACCAGCTGTCCGGGCGACCACTTGTGGGCCAAGTTGTGGCTTTTGTTTGTGGCTTTCGAGCTAAAGGTGCGACAGGAGATATAAAAGAAACAATGGACATATTTTCCTTTTGTTTCGTGACGAAACTATCCATATCTCGCGACCGTTCCACCGAAACTTTTTTGCCCAACCGACCACACCAAGATGAAACCGCCTTGATCTGCGACCGTTTCAGCCGCGAAACTTATTTTATCTCTGACCTTGTAATGCTGGTCGGAAATTTTTTGCTTTTCGTCCTCGGCGTCGTGTTGTTGCAAGGGGCCGTAGCGATACCAATTGGAGCCCAATCAACAACAAGCAATTGCTCCACGTGCAAAGGTCCAGTTCATAGCTGGAAAACGTTCCCTGTGGCGTTTCATTGTGCGGAGACAAACACCTCGAAAGACGGCACGTTCACCGACGAGCAATTGGACATTATCGCCCAGTTCCCACTGGTCACAATCGAGAAGTGGCAAGGGTCTAATGCACCCGTGTTTCTGTGGGAAGAAGACGCCATGGTTGCGACTGCAAAGCAGGTCAAGACAAAGAACCCCGCGGCCAGCGTGATTGTCTGGCTGGATTCGATGCGTATCTACTCCGGCTGGAATTATCCTGACAAGAAAGGAGAGCCTGTCAATCATACTTTGAATCCTGATGCAACGCCTGGTTGTGCTACTGGCCACTTTCTTCCTGCCGAGTTCTTGGAAAAGCACCCAGATTTCCTGCTCAAAAATGTCAGCGGCAAACCGGCCCTCGAGACGTTGGGCAAATGCCATATCTACAACTTTTTGCTGCCTGAAGTGCGGCAATATTGGACGGCAATGTGTCTCGCGATGACAGCTTCGGGGGTGATTGATGGGTGCGGCGCAGACGCGAGCTGGCAGAACGGCTGGGACCAGCGAGTGGCCTGGGATCTTGACGATGACACCGCACGTGCCTGGAACAAAGGGCACCAGGAGATGATGCGAGATACTACCGCAGCATTGGGAGATGGTCTCCTTGTTGCGAAAGATCCTTGGGAAATCGGGGTGTATGCCAACGCTGCTCTTCACGAAGGCTGCGACGCAAACAACGAGACCATTACCACCCTTCGCAACCTTACCGAGATGTCCCGAGCCACCAAGCAGAGAGGTGTTTATGAATGCCATACTTATTGCTCATCTGCAGCGGACTGCGTGGACTCGGCAGCAGCGTTTCTCGTCGGCGCCGGGGTGGATCACTACTTTGTTGTGGGCGAGTGGACGAGCAATAATGGCTCGATCGCTGACCACTGGTTCCCCGAGCTGTTCGAACCTTCCCTCGGTGAGCCTTTGTCGGACGGCGTGTACGACTCCAAGACAGCGTCCTGGAGCAGGATGTTTGGCAGCGGGACTGTTGTCACCTTTGACACTCGCAGCAACAAGGGCGAAATCAAATGGGCAAGTTAAAGCAACACTCGAACGCTCCATTGTGACCAGGTCGTTGTCCCGGGCTCCATAGCTGGTTTCTAACGAGTGAACCTTGAAATACAATCACTTGTTTATTCTGTTCAAGTCGGTCCACACTTGGTACAACAAATGCGGGTATACGACGATAGTGCGGATTTTTGGTCAAATCTCTAATCTCTGTGTTTGTTTGTAGGCGCACATGCATCGTTAATGAGACTTGCCTGAGAACCTTACAGTCGAGCCACAGGGGTATGCGGATTTGGCTTGTTCGAGCGTGTGTTCACCATTACTCCTGACGCTGTGTCGAACACTGTGCCGTTTCCATCGCTCAACTCGCCTGTTACCGTTACCCGGTTGGAGTTGTCGGCGGACACATCAATCCAGGTGTCAATGCGAAAACAACCCGGCAGCGGGCGGGCTGGCTTTCGAAAACGCACGTTCAAACTAGCAGTCGCACAAGATGACTGAAACCACAGCCCCCCGTGCCCGGCACAGGCGCAGTCTGCGAGTGTGAGATCTCGACAGTTCCGACAGACACTCACCAAACACAGCAGCGATCGCCCCTCCTTGAACAACACCAGCAGCATTGGTTGCATGTGGTGCCATATACACACACCAGACTTGATGGAGTCGGTCCTGCACAGTGTAAACGATCAGTCAGGGACCGCAGGCGAAGAGACCTTGGAAAATGCACCTACACAAACGAGTCAGTGGAGTTTCAATCATTTTCTTTAGGTAACCACTTACGATCAAAATAAAAGGGAGTGAGCGCCCCAGCGACATAATGCATCTCAAGGGAGTATGGCTGCCCACGGTCTGGATAAGCGCCGGCGTGATCAAGATCACCAGTGGCGAGCACTTTCTGCCACCACTCGCAGTTTTCGACAGCAACCCGGCCTGCACCTGAGATTAGAAAAATGGTAGTCTCGCAAGAAACGCTCACCAGGTTCCTGCACGTTGTCCACAAAATACCGAAGCACCTCAGGCGGCGCGTGGAGTTTTGCTTTGGTCATTGCGGAACAACCGTACACTACCGTGCCGGCTACTACGCTACAGTACCGTCACAAGTCCTGGAGCACTGTGCGAACTAGCTAGTGCCTCCTAGTCGAGTACGATATCGTACCAGTACGACGTTTTTTTTCAGTGGATAATTTTCCGATGACAGAATTTTCTGATCTGATTGCCAGTTTGGGAGCAATCCGGACCCTTTGTGGTCTCGCTCTGGTTTCAATC
>QUTJ01031757.1:0-17227 GCA_003573635.1 Goniomonas avonlea | reverse complement strand
GCACACGCACACGCACACGCACACGCACACGCCCGCACACGTTCGCGCACTCATTGCGCTTTGGAGATCGTCCTGCCCTCTTGTTAGGAAGTCTTTTTGATGACAAGGTGTCGCCTTAATCCCAAACGCCATGTTGGCACTTGCTGGAGGAGTCGTGTGGATCTCCACAATGTGGTTTATGAGGTGTCTCTGACTCTGAGTATCAAATCCTTAATTCTCCACTCAGTAATTAATACTGTATGAACACACAGGGAACTGAACCGCCAGCCTTGGTATTGTGGTGGTATTAATATGGGATAAATACCGCGTGTTAATACCGTATAATCGGTATTAATACCATGGAGTTTTGGTATTCAGAAACCCTGGTCTCTGAGCCTCCCTCCGCAGTGACGAAGAAGTTGCCCAGACCAAGTCGCCCGAACCAATGGCCAAGGATCGGGGGCGGCACTCCCAGGCGGAGGGTGCCGGAGTGCGCGACATTGACGCAACTCTGAGTCACGAGGGCGCACTGGTACTGCCACCCTTCATTTATCCCCCCCCTGCTGTGTGTTAGGATGTTGCTGTGTGCGGTCATCTCACTGCTGTTCCAGGCCTTGGCAAGGCAACGCAAAGCACAGACCATGTTGGAACTCTACTGGCTGCAATCACTGGCCAAACACGGCAGGCTTTCTGGCTCGGTGACGGGTGCTGGTGGCTTTGCTGAGGAGGTGGAGATGGCCACGTATGCCTCATTTCGCTTTGCCATTTCCACTTGCCTGAGTGGTTGGGTAGTTTCATACATGTTCCTAAAGTATCACTAACAGTGCCCGGGTGAAGGACGGTTTCAAGCGACGCAATGATCACCACCTCCGGGAGATTTTTGCCAAGTTCAAGGAGGCAATGGGTGACCACAAGGGCTTCCTGACAATGGATAGGTTTTCTGAGGCTCTAACTGCTGCCAACTGTCGCTGGCACCTCGAAGCCAAGGCGGACTTCACAGAGCTGGATGTAAATAGCGATAGCTTCATTGACGAGGCTGAGTTTTTGCATGCATGCAAGAAAGCTGACACCCTGCAGCGGTGGGCCCACACACTCCCAATTGCCGGCATTTTGTCGGATGCATTGTCATTTGTCCCTGACGGCGAGAGCGGCTATCCACTGCACAGCCTGGGCGAGCTCTCAGAAGCGAAGGTGGATGCAGCAGTGGAGGCCATCGCTCGTGGCGTGAAGCGTACAGTGCTGGAGGCGCAACAGTCGCTCAAGACTGCATACAGCATTATGACCAAGCAGAACGAAACTGCCAACAACAAGTTTGCTTCCAGCGTGTTCACGATGATGGGGGGCACAATCGATGATTTTCACCACGGCCTTGATCGCCTCGGTGCGTGAGTCTTGCAGTCGTGCTCTTGTGATGTCTTGTGGCGGCTGGTGACCACTTGAGAACAGAGGGTCGTGAGTGTTGTGCACTAGAGAACAGAGGGCTCCTGCTTCTGACCACTTGGGGACTGTGAGGGCTGTGCACTTAACGATGAGAGGGTTGTGATCGTTGTTGCTTCTGACCACTTGAGAACAGAGGGTTGTGAGTATTGTGCGTGAGAGGGTCGTGAATGTTGCGGTTGGTGACCACTGGAGAACAGAGGGTTGAACAGAAGGTTGTGATTGTTGGAGTTCTGTGTTTGATTGTGGACTCACCCGCTCACATTGCGCTGTAGGCTCTCCTAGTCTGGATTTCCGAAATGGTATGGAAATGGAGCATTGCCACAAGTTTGGGGCGGATATCAAGTTCGAATCCTCCAACTACAAGCTCCTCACGACGCCACGCAAGGAATGGTGTGCCATGACAGGCGAGATCGAACTTCCAGCTGAACAGATGGGACACGGCCGCCAGATGCCTCTCATCCAAGATCTGTTGAAGCTGGACCTCGCGCGCAACGCCAAGCTCACCGAGGAAGAAGTCATGGCTCTTGTCATGTATACTGGCCCCATGGTCCGCCCTCCTTCCCTCTTGCACCTGACTCACGCTTTCCCTGTAGTTTGACGTGTACAACTGCATTCTGCGAGGATTTCCCAAGGATAGGTACAAGAAATTTGCTGATGGAGGCAACCTGTTCACGACCTCGATCTTCGTCCTGGTCTCTGCTGTGCAGAAGGTGTGCTTGCCGCTTGAATTGCTTGGTGATTGACTATTTTGTGATCCGGACATGCATTGCTGTCACCGTTAACTTAATCGATGTTTTCTTGACCAACCTGCCGACTATGTCCGACACCAGGTGGCCACATGCATGAAGTTACCAGAGGGGCTGCAGCTCTACCGCGGACTGGGCGGCCTTGCCGAGTTGCCAGAGTCATTCCACAAGGTTAACCATGCCACTGGGTCTCGGGGGTACCTTGAGTATGGCTTTATGTCCACGACTGCCAACAAGGCGATTGCAGTGCAGTACAGTGGAGTGCAAGAAGGAAAACCAAAGGCGATGGTGATGGTGGTTGAGCCGAACGCTGTGGATCGGGCAGCCTGTATCAGAGAGTTCTCCCAGTGAGTTGTCGATGCGTTTCTGGGTTCAAGGCCAAGATTTCTTTGCCTGCTTTCCCTTCTCCCAGTCCTTGGCTGCAGGCTGAACCAGCACACATGCAGGTATCCTGGCGAGGACGAGTACTTGTGGTTGCCATCCTCTTTTGTGCAGCCCCATGGAGAGCCCCAAGTGGAGGCATGGGACAGTGAGGGCGTGGTCACCATGTAGGTTCACTTCTGCCTCTTCTCGTCAAAGACCCAAAGCTCATTCTCCACGTCCTTAGCATGACCCGTCCCTTTGCAGCATACCTGTGCGGTTGAATGTCAACCTCAAGATGGACACTGTGGATGGGCTCCTGACCAAAAAGAAAAATATGCACCTGGCTGCATTTAGCTGTGCCCTCGACGATTTGAGGCGGGAGGTGGACCAACTCTTGGACGACTCTCCCCAGTGGCAAAAGGTTTCGGGCGCGCTTAGCGCGGGCATCTTCTCAATCGGCGTGTTTCCCAGCTTGGCCAAGCCTGAGCAGCTTGCCCCAACCAGGAAGGCCCTTGTGGAGGCAGCCCTAGCACAGTGCTATGATGCTCTGGAGCTTCACAAGGCGAGGCCTGCCAAAGACTACACCAATGACGTGAGCTTCCGCTCGCTCGTTGGCCAAATGCTTGATGTCACGCAGTGGGCCAAGGAGAAGGTCCAGCTGATCCTGAGCGAGATGGATATCGGCGAGGTGCTGGAAAGTGGGTTTGACGAGAGCAGTGACCTCCTGTCCATGTCACTGTTTCAGGCGCACCGTCGATTCGTGGCCAACCTGCTGGACAGGACCCGTGCAGCGAGTGACCAGCAAGAGAAGCAATCACTAGCGCTGCAGCTGCTGCAGTCCAAGGGCCTTGTCCAGCATGGTGCAGCAGAGCACAATGAGGACTCAGAGGGAGAGACCCGCCTAATGGAAGCCATTGCACAGGGATGGAGCCCCACCGACATTGATGCTCTACTGGCGGCTGGTGCTGATGTGACTGAAGTGACCGCAAAGGGCGAGAGCCTCTTGCACGTTGCTCTCAGGAATGGGCATCCACACCTTATTGATTTTCTGATTGCTCGCGGGTTTGATGCCTCATCCGCTGACCAGGTGCGTGCATGCAAGTCTAACAATCTTGGCGCAAGTGTCAGTTTTTTTCGTTTTTTCGTACATACATGTGGATGCATGGTTTGGACGTCCACGCTCCACCAGCATTCGCCCGTGTTTCAGTGAAGGAATTTGCAAGCTCACAAAGACTTTGTGGATGTCCAACCTCCAGGTCAAAATTACGGGCCTATTCATGAACCTGCCCTAACCTCGCGTCCCCTTGCAGGAAGGCGTGACCCCTCTTATGCTCGCGGCACAAGGAGGCCACACAGCCACAGCAGCTGCACTCCTGGCAGCCAAGGCAGATGTGGCAGGAAGTAACAAGGTGCCCTGTGTTTTCACCCCCGGCTTCGCTCGTTTTAGCTCACCTTGTTCATGTCTTAGCTCCAGGTCAAAATTACGGGCCTATTCATGAACCTGCCCTAACCTCGCGTCCCCTTGCAGGAAGGCGTGACCCCTCTTATGCTCGCGGCACAAGGTGGCCACACAGCCACAGTAGCTGCGCTCCTGGCAGCCAAGGCAGATGTGGCAGGAAGTAACAAGGTACCTTGTGTTTGCGCCTGAGTGGTGTTTTGTTCGTGAAATTATCTGTTTTGGTATGCGCCCTTTTGCCGACTGCGTAGTGCGCCACTCCGTGTGTTCATGTGTAGCATGTGTTCATCTATGTATCATGGATTCACGTGTATCAATGTTCCGATGTATTCTCTCGGAAAAATGTCGGGTCAGCACAGTTTCGTCAGTTTCCCTTTGACAAGATTGTCTGTTCTCGCTCACTGTATTTAGTGTCCCGTCCGAGCCTTGCCAGAATCACATGCTCGTTTGGCTTCGTGGCTCGTTTGCCAAGCTGCTTGCTCGTGCCGTCTCTGTTTTTCCCATTTGGCGCTGGGGTGTTGACACCTGTGCCAACTAGACAAACATCTTACTAGTACACTCTTCCGGAAGTTTCAGTACGATTTTTTCAAAGGTGGCAATTTCAAAAGCTGATAGCAATGTTTGCTTTGGCGGATGGGTCCAGGATTGAAACAGCAGCATACCCAACATGTTCAAACTCCTGTCAATTTTTTCAAGAAGATCCGACAACTTAACTTGCCCGCATTAGAAAAGTTCGAAAACTCGTACTAGTACGATGTCGTGCTCGACTAAAAGGCACTAGACCCACTCAGCACGATTGGCCCTTACCCCATATTTTTTGGGCCATTTTGTCCTGACCCACCGCACCCGTTTGCTGTCTGACTGTGATTAACTTGAGAAACGCCACAGTGTTTATGTCTTGTGGTAGGCTCTTTAATTTCGTCCCTTGAAAGTAGGGACACGCTGCGACTTCAGCCCTCACCCCCCACATTTTTGGGTCGGCTTGTCCTGACCCTGCCGCACACCCACACCTCTGTGCAGGACGGCTGGACGTCCCTGATGAATGCGGCAAAGGGTGGCCACACCGCCACGGTCGCTGCCCTTGTGGATGCCAAGGCAGATGTGGCAGCTGTCAACAAGGTGACACATATGAGCGTGAGCGATGATTTGGAAACGATATTGGTGTGTGCACCCTTTTGCAGTCTGCCTATGATTAACTTTGAGAACACTGTTGTCTTTTTGCCTTGGGTGTGCACGTGTCCTCATTCTTTGACAAGTTTACATGGTTTGTGCCCTTTATCTCCCCAAGTCCGATGTTGATGCCAGATTGTAGACCAGCGGTGGCGTACTAGGTGTTTCCTTGGTTTCCTTGGCGCATCGGCTTCCCTAGTTTAAACCTGAGCGTCCCGGCCTTCCCGGAGTTGCAGCCGTAATCAAAGACAAGCAGCTCGCTCGCCCCGTGTTGAAAGCAGGGACACGCAGCGTCATCAGCCCTCCCGCAGAATTCTTTTGTCTGTTGTGACCTGACCCACCCTCACACCCACACCTCCCCTGCAGGACGGCTCCACCTCTCTGAAGGCTGCAGCATGTGAAGGTCACACGGCCACGGTCGCTGCCCTTGTGGATGCCAAGGCAGATGTGGCAGCCGCTAACAAGGTGTGTCCGATATGTGAGCCCTATGGGCTCCTCTGCTAGGGATTCAAATCTAGGGGTGGGATGATAAGCCTGGTGTGGCACCCTTTGCTGGCTGTCTGGGACAAAATGGAAAGCCAAAAACAGTTTTGGACTTGATTTTCCCTTGTGTCTTTCATTGTTGCCAGGTCCACGTGAGCTATGCCTGTTAGTTTGTGTCCACTACAACGATGTTTACGCCACCCAGATGTAGTGTTACCAATGCACGTACTCGGTGTTTTGACAGTAGTTTATGGCGCACGGTTTCCCATCTTTAGTCATACTCATCCCGCTGTTGCGCGCGCCTGCTGTCCCCATTTGACGCTGAAGTGGGCACACACAGCGTCATCAGCCCTCACCCCAGAAATTGTGTACTGTTCTATCCTGGCCCGCCCGCACACCCACACCTTCATGCAGGACGGTCGAACCTCTCTTATGGGTGCGGCAAAGGGTGGCCACACAGCCACGGTCGCTGCCCTTGTGGCTGCCAAGGCAGATGTGGCAGCTGCCGACAAGGTGTGTCCCATGTATGCGGCTGAGGGGTGATGTCCATCTGGGGTGCAACATTTTTTTCTGACACTCCCGCACACTCCGTGCAGGACGGCTACACCGCTCTTTTGGATGCGGTATCGAGTGGCCACACAGACACGGTCGCTGTCCTTGTGGATGCCAAGGCAGATGTGGCAGCTTCCGACAAGGTGCGTCCCATGGACGAGCCTTCGTGGCGAGGAGAACAGGCGGGTGCACACCTTTTGAACAATATGGTTGGTCTGTCCACCCTTTTTGCTGTCTGTGTTTTTTTGAACAACACAACCGTTTTACAGATTTTGCCTCATGATGAGACCTTTACAGACAACAGATTTTGCCTCATGATCTCCGCCTGTCGTTTTGTCTCCCCAAGAACGATGTTTCATGCTTCCCAGATTGTTTTTCAATGCACGTGCTCGGTGTTGTGATCTCGGCTACTCGGTCTCCCATCTTTAGTGTCTCACCTATCCCGCTCTTGCAATACCATGCCGGAATCAAAGTGGCAAGTAGCTTTCTCGCGCGTGCGTCACTCACTTGACGCTGGGTGTTGAGAGTGGGGACACGCAGGGTCATCAGCCCTCACCCCATATATTATGGCCATTTTGTCCTGAACCTGCCGCACACCCACACCTCCGTGCAGGCGGTGGGCTGGACCTCTCTTATTCTTGCGGCGGCGGGTGGCCACACAGCCACGGTCGCTGCCCTTGTGGCTGCCAAGGCAGATGTGGCAGCTCCCGACAAGGTGTGTCCCATTTATGAGCCCTATTGGCCATTCGTATTCCCGGGTGCAGTATGGTTGGTGTGTGCACGCGTTTGCTGGCTCTCTGTGGCGAACTGAAGAAACCCAACAGATTTTCCTTGATTTTGACTGTCAGGTTCACATTATCTCTGCCTGTGTTTTAGTTGCTCCGAGTCCAAGTGCGATGGTTTGTGCCAACCAAATTGGAAACAACTGCACGTACTCGATGGTTTGATCTTGGCCCTAATTTTAACAGCTCCCGCCTGCTGTCCCCATTTGCTGGGTGTTGAAAGTAAACGTCATCATCCCATTTTTTCTTGGGTCGTTTTGTACTGACCCGCCCTCACACTCACACCTTCCTGCAGAACGGCTGCACCACCCTTATGGGTGCGGCATTGGGTGGCCACACAGCCACGGTCGCTGCCCTTGTGGAAGCCAAGGCAGATGTGGCAGCTGTCGATCAGGTGTGCCCCACGTGTATGAGCCTGAGCGGTGATTCGTAGATGTAGGTGTAACCTTTTTGGATGATATGGCGCCTTGGCTACTCTGTGACGAACCTGGAAACACAACAGTCTTATCCTTATTTTGCCTGCACCTGCTTTCATTTTTTTGTTGACTTAGTTCACATGATTTACGCCTGTCATCTTTTCTCCCATGCACGTGCGCTCCTAAAGGGGGGCGACAGCTCAAACTGGTTACAAAATTTTGTAATCAATCGAGATCACATTCCATATCTGTTCTAATCAATAACTAGAACATGTTTTGAAAATGTCACAGTCTGTGCTGGTCGCTGCCTTGTGACGGTATCCCAATGCACGTACTCGGCGTACGCACAGAGGCAGAGGCAGGGCCTAAAAGACCGGCACAGAGGCAGAGGCAGAGGCAGAGGCAGAGCCTAAAACCTGGCACACAGAGGCAGAGGCAGAGGCAGGAGGCAGAGGCAGAAGCAGAGCCTAAAAGACCGGCGCAGACAGAGAGAGGCAGAGGCAGAGGCAGAGGTACAGCCTAAAAGACCGGCACAGACAGAGACGGAGACAGAGACGGAGACAGGCAGAGGCAGAAGCAGAGCCTAAAACCCGACTCACAGCGGCAGAGGCAGAGGCAGAGGCAGACCCTAAAAGACCGGTGCAGACAGAGACGGAGACAGGGACAGACAGAGGCAGACAGAGGCAGAAGCAGACGCAGAGGAGAACCCCGACACACAGAGGCAGAGGCAGAAGCAGAGGTACAGCCTAAAAGATTGGCACAGACAGAGACGGAGACAGAGACAGAGGCAGACAGAGGCAGACAGAGGCAGAGGCAGAAGCAGAGCCTAAAACCCGACATACAGAGGCAGAGACAGAGGCAGAGCCTAAGCGACCGGCACAAACAGAGACAGAGACAGAGACAGAGGCAGAGGCAGAGGCAGAGGCAGAAGCAGAACCTAGAACCTGACACACAGAGACAGAGCCAGAGACAGACAGTCAGAGGCAAGGGCAGAGCCTAAAACCGGCCACACAGAGGCATTGGTTTCCTTGGCGCATCGGTTCCCCCTAGTCGCCTTTAGTGCCACACCCATCCCGCATGTCAGAGTGGCAAACAGTTTCTGCTTTCCCATTTGATGCTGGACGTTGAAAGCAGGGACACGCAGCGTCATCAGCCCTCAACCCAGAAATGTTCTTGCCGCTTTGTCATGGCCCACCCGCACACTCACACCTCCGTGCAGAGCGGCGACACCTCCCTTTCGTGTGCGGCAAAGGGTGGCCACACAGCCACGGTCGCTGCCCTTGTGGCTGCCAAGGCAGATGTGGCAGCTGCCAACCAGGTGCGCTCCGTATGTATGAGCCCTATTGGCTCTTCGTAAATGCGGGTGCAGCCTTTTTGGATGATATTGGTGTTTGGCTGTGACAAACTTGAGAAACCCTGCAGTTTTCTCCTTGGGTTACTTTGTCTCCCCAAAGCCGATGTTTATGCCACCCAGATTGTATCCCATTTTGCGTACGTACTCGCTGTTTCCATGGTTCCTTGGTGCATCGGTCTCCCTTGGTGTTTCAATGGTTCCTTAGTGTATCGGTTTACTCGCTTGCTTTAGTGCCCCACCAATCCCGCCATTATGCTGGTTCTGGAACACTAATGGCGAGGAAAAAATTGGCGAATTCCGAGTCATCTGTCACTTTTGATTGAGTAACCTGACAGAATCCTCGGAAATTAGCTCTAGAAAATAATTGGCGAGTTTCCAGAACCAGCATATTACATTTGGGCCGACTTCTCTGACCCGCTCAAACCCACGCCTCCCCTGCAGGACGGCTACACCTCTCTTATGTGTGCGGCGTGGGGTGGCCACACAGCCACGGTCACTGCCCTTGTGGGTGCAAAGGCAAACGTGGCAGCTGCCGACAAGGTGTGTCCCGTGTGTGGGCCTGAGCGATGACCTCTATCTGGGGTGCAACCTTTTTTTGGATGATGTGGCTGGCTGTCTGCGACATATCGGAGAAACACAACTTGGTCGATCCTTGGGCCTGGTGTGGGACACGCAGCGCCAACACTTTTTTTGGGGTTGTTTTGCTCTGACCACACTCACACCTCCGTGTAGTTCGCCCGGACCGCTCTTTTAGGTGCGGCAAGTGGTGGTCACACGGCCACGGTCGCTGCCCTTCTGGATGCCAAGGCAGATGTGGCAGCTGCCAACCAGGTGTGTCCCATGTGCGAGCCTGAGTGGCGCTGGGCCTGCGGGCGCAATGTCTTTGATCAACACAACAAATTTTTACTTTGAGAAATTTACTCGGGGAGACACGACACTTTTACTCGATTTTATTTTGGGGTGGCAGGTGTGTACATGTCTTCATGCTTTAACAACTTCACTCTGTGTATGCTTCTTGCTCTGTCTCCCCGAGTGCGCTGTGTTATGCCCTCCAAATTGATTTCCAGTGCATTAAACTCGGTGGTTTCCTTGACACATCGGCGTCCCTGGCTGTATTGTGTCAGCCCGCTCCTGCAAAGCCCGAATCAAAGAGGCAGCAGCCTGCTCGCGCCTGCCTTCACTGGGTGTTGAAAGTAAGAGACACGCAGCGTCATCAGCCCTCACCCCGTAATCTTTTGGGCCGGCTTGTCCTGACCCCACTCGTCCGTACAGGACGGCTGGACCCCTCTTTTAGGTGCGGCAAAGGGTGGCCACGCCGCCACAGTCGCTGCCCTTGTGGATGCCAAGGCAGATGTGGCAGCTGCCAATCAGGTGTGTCCCATGTGTGAGCCCGAGCTGTGATTTCGATCTGCGGTGCATCCCTTTTGGATGATATTGTTGGTGTGCGCACCCTTTTTGCTGGCTGTCTGTGATTAATTTGAGCAACACGACCGTTTTTTTCAAAACTTGGTTTTGTCTTGGGGCGGATGCGCACGTATCTCCATTCCTTCACATGGTTTGTGCCTGTTACTTTGTCTATCCAGGCGTGGAAACCAATTCGCGAGTTCGGTGTTTTTTACCGTGGTTTCCTTGGCGCACCGGTTTCTCTAGTTTATCTTTAGTGTGCCACCATCCCGCTCTTGCAAAGCCATCACAGAAGCAAGGTGACAAGCAGCTTGCTCGCGCCTGCGTTCCCCATTTGTCGTGGGGTGTTGAAAGTGAGGACACGCAAAGGCACACACAAGGTCATCAGCCCTCACCCCAGAAATTGTGTACTGTTCTATCCCGACCCGGCCGCCACCCACACCTCGCTGCAGGGCGGCCGGACTGCTCTTATTCTTGCGGCATTGAGTGGCCACACAGCCACGGTCGCTGCCCTTGTGGATGCCAAGGCAGATGTGGCAGCTGCCGACAAGGTGTGACCCATGGCGGTTTTGTCTGACCCAGTGCAAACCCATGTCTTCTCCTCGGTATTTCGATCCTTGGTGCATCAGCTTCCCGAGCTGTATCGTTAGTGTCCCACCCATCCCGCTCTTGCAAAGCCATGCCAAAATCGAAGTGCCAAGCGGTCTGCTCGCGCCTGCTTTCCTCAATTGTCGCTGGGTGTTGAAAGTAGGGACACGCAGGGTCGTCAGCCCTCACCCAAAAACTTTTGTACCGTTTTGTCCTGACCCGGCCGACACCCACACCTCCGTGCAGAACGGCTGGACCTCTCTTATGGGTGCGGCATATGGTGGGCACACAGCCACTGTCGCTGCCCTTGTGGCTGCCAAGGCAGATGTGGCAGCTGCCGACAAGGTGTGTCTCATGAATAAGCTCTGCGGCGATGTGTACAGGCGGGTGCAAACTGCGATAGCTTGAGAAATGCGACAGTTTTCACGTTATTTCGCCGGTAGGTACTTCCATTCTTGACAGGTTCACATTGTTATGTCGAGTCCACCAATTCAGTACTCAGGGTTCTGACCTTGGTTTCCTTCGCTCAACTGTCTCCCTAGTTTTATCCCTTCCAATCAAAGTGACGCAGCTTCCTCGCGCCTGTTTTCATCATTTGTCGCTGGGTGTTGAAGGTAGGAACACGCAGAGCCTCCGCTCCTATGTTTGGGCGGCTTGTCCCGGCCCGGCCGCACACCCACACCTCTGCGCAGTATGGGCGGACCGTGCTTATGGGTGCAGCAGCCGGTGGCCACACAGCCACGGTCGCTGCCCTTGTGGATGCCAAGGCAGATGTGGCAGCTGCTGACAAGGTGTGTCCGAAGTGTGACCTCTAGCAGGGATTTATCTGGGGGTGCAACCTTTTTGGGTGATATGGTTGGTGTGTGGTGATTGTCATGAGAAACACAGCAGTTTTAAATTGGTTTTGTCCTGGGGTGGGCCGTTACTTTTGGTTTCCGCAAGTGCGATGTGTCAATGCGCGCACTCAGTGTTTTGTCCTTGGTCTCCTTGGCGCACCCGTTCCCTAGTTTGAACTGACCCGAGGTTTATCTGGAGTCCCGCATGCCAGAATCATAGTGACAAGCAGCTTGCTCGCGCCTGCGTTCCCCCTTTGGGGTTGGGTGCGCAGAGTCATGAGCCCTCACCCCAGAGGGTTTTTGGCCGTTTGTCCTGACCCGCCCTCACACCCACACCTCCCTGCAGGACGGCGAGACCTCTCTTAGGTTTGCGGCATTAGCTGGCCACACAGCCACGGTCGCTGCCCTTGTGGCTGCCAAGGCAGATGTGGCAGCTGCCAACAAGGTGTGTCCCATTTATGAGCCCTATTGGCCATTCGGATTTGCGGGTGCAACTTTGTTTGGTTGGTGTCCACCCTCGGGAAACCGATGCGCCAAGGACACCAAGATCAATCATCGAGTCCATACATCTTCCATCTGCCTGGCGTAACACATCGCACATGAGGAGACAACGTAAGAAGCATCAGTCACGTGAACTTGTCAAAGAATGAAAGCACGTGCAGGCAAAATCAGGTTGAAACTGTCGTGCTCTCCAGTTAATCTCAGCCAGCCAGCAAACGTGTATCTTATCTTTTTTATTTTAGTGGCTTTCATTCTTTGACAAGGCATGTCCCTACATCCAACATGAATAATTCGTTGAATGTGCTTTCATTCTTTGACAAGGAATTATCCAAGTTGAAACTAGGGACACGAGCGCAATCAGCTCACCCCGTGGGTCTTGGGGAGACAAAAATAGCAGGCATGAATAATGCCTTGTCAAAGAATAGAGCACGTGCAGGCAAAACCGAGTTAAACTGCTCTGTTTCTCAAGGAAAGCCAGAAAAACCAGCCATACCACCCAAGAAGCGTTTGCACCCGCTTTTACGAATCACCGCTTCGGCTCACACATGGGACACACCTTGTCAGCAGCTGCCACACCTGCCTTGGCAGCCAGAAGAGCAGCGACTGTGGCTGTGTGACCCTTTGCCGCACTTCAGGAGAGAGGTCCCGCCGTTCTGCACAGTTGTGTGAGTGTGAGGGTGGGTCAGAACAAGCGGGGCCCAACGACATAGAAGCTATCCCAATGACGCATCGGTTTCCCCCCAGTTTTATATTTCGTGTCCACCCTTCAAGCAGCCGCCTCGCGTCTGGCTTCCCCAATGAGAAGCTGTGTGTTGAAAGCAGGGACACGCAGCGTCATCAGCCCTCAACCATATATATTTGGGCCTTCTGTCCTGACCCGCCCGCACACCCACACCACTGAGCAGGACGGTGTCACCTCTCTTATGGGTGCGGCTTTGGGTGGGCACACAGCCACGGTCGCTGCCCTTCTGGATGCCAAGGCAGATGTGGCAGCTGCCGACAAGGTGTGAGCCTGAGCGGTGATTTCTATCTGGGGGTCTGTGACAAACTTGAGAAACGCAACAGTTTGCCTTGATTTGCCTGCACGTGTCGTCATTCTGTGACGATTTGTGCCTCTTGTTTCTTGTCCCTCCTTAAGTGTGCTGTGTTATGCCACCCAGCTTGTAACAACATATTTGTTCTCGGTGTCTTGAGCGTGGTTTCCTTGGTGCGTCGGTGTCCCTAGTTGTATCTTTAGTGTCACACTCTTTCCGCATGCCAGAATCAAGGTGAGCTTGCTCGCACCTGCTTGACCTGTTGAAAGTAGGACACACAGCGTCATCAGACCTCACCCCATTTCTTTTGGGTTGGTTGTCCTGACTTGGCCGCACACCCACGCCTCCGTGCAGGACGGCTGGACGTCCCTGATGAATGCGGTAAAGGGTGGCTATACCGCCACGGTCACTGCCCTTGTGGATGCCAAGGCAGATGTGGCAGCTGCCAACAAGGTGTGTCCCATGGATGAGCCTGAGGGTGATTCGTTCATGCGGGTGCAACGTTTCGGGATGGTATTGTTGGTGCACTCACCCTTTTGCTGGCTGTATGTGACAAACATAAGAAACGTAACCGTTTTAAAGTGATTGTATCTTGGGGTGGGTGTGCATGTGTTTTCATGCTTTGACAAGTTCACACGGTTTGTGCCTGTTATTTTGTCTCTCCAGGTCCGATGTTTTCTGCTACACAGATTGTATCCCAGTTTGTGTTTTGACGGCCTCACACTCACGCCTGTGTGCAGGACGGCTACACCTCGCTTCTGGGTGCGGCATTCGGTGGCCACACAGCCATGGTCGCTACCCTTGTGGATGCCAAGGCAGATGTAGCAGCTGTTAACCCGGTGTGTCCCATGTGTGAGCCCGATTGGTGATTCGTCTGGGGGTGCAACGGTGTTAGATCTTTTCGTTGGTGTGTGCACCCTTTTGCTGGTTGTCTGTGACAAACTTGGGTATTGCAACAGTTTTTCGGCAAGCTTGATGTTATCTTGGGGTGCGTTCACTTTTTGACTGTTATTTTGTCTTCCCAAGTCCGAAGTGTATGCCACCCAGATTGTACCCCAGTGTACATACTCGGTATTTCCCTGGGTTTCCTAGGTGCATCGGTTTCCCGAGTTTCACGCTGCCCGTCCCTACCTGCACACCCGCCCCGAGATAAAACCAAATAAAAACTGTTGTGCTTCTCAAGTTGATCACAAACAGCCAGCACAAGCATGCACACACCAACAATATCACCCAAGAAAGGATGCACCCGCATCTCCGAATCACCAAGGGCTCATCACCAAGAGTGCTCCTACATGGAACACACCTGGTTGGCAGCTGCCACATCTGCCTTGGCATCCACAAAGGTAGCGACCGTGGCTGTGTGGCCACCCAATGCCGCACCCATAAGCGAGGTGTAGCCACGCTGAAGGGAGGCGTGAGGTGTGATGGTGGGTCAGGACAAAACGGGCCAAAAATAGAGGGTGTAGGGTTGATGACACTTGGAAAGCATGTGCGAGTCACTTTCTGATTGGAGAAAACTAGCTTGTCACTTTGATTGTGGTTGCAGCAGCGGGAAAAGGGTCGGACGCTAACGTTCATCGGCCCTCACCCGCGGTCCGTTTGTTCTGACCCGCCCTCACTCTCGCACCTCCGTGCAGGACGGCTTGTCCTCCCTTATGGCTGCGGCATTCGCTGGCCACGCCGCCACAGTCGCTGCCCTTGTGGATGCCAAGGCAGATGTGGCAGCCACTAACATGGTGTGCCCCATGTATGAGCGTGAGCGGTGATTTGTCTCTGTGCGGGTGCAAACCTTTTGTATGATATACTTGTGTGTGCACCCTCTCGCTGACTGTCTGTGGCAAACTTGAGAAACACAGCAGTTTGGTTCAAACCCTGATTTTGTCTTGGGGCTGTTGTGCACGTGCTTTCATTCTTTGACAAGGTCACCTGAATTGTGTCTTATTTTGTCTTCCCAAGTGCCCAGTTCTCGGCCACCCGGACTGTATCCCAATGCACGCACTCGGTGTTTTGACCCTGGTTTCTTTGGTGCCGGTTTACAAGTGGATGTGCATTTGAAACATACAACTTGTATGTTCGCAAGTTGTATGTTTCGTGCCCCACCGTCACGGTTCCCTCAAGCCAGAATCAAAAGTGACGAGCAGCTTGCTCGCGCCTGGTCTATGTACTTTATGGGCCGTTTTGTCCTGCCTCACCCCGACCAGGAGGGCGCCACCGCCCTTATGGGTGCGGCTTTGGGTGGTCACATAGCCACGGTCGCTGCCCTTGTGGATGCAAAAGCAGATGTGGCAGCTGCTGGCAAGGTGTGCCACATGTATCAGCCCTATCTCGCGCCCTCCCTCTCTCGCTCTCGCTCTTGCTCTCACTCTCTCCCTATCTCGCACCATCCCTCTCTCGCTCTCGCTCTTGCTCCAACTCCCTACCTCCCTCGCTCCCTCGCTCTCTTGCGTGCTCGCCCTGACACCCTGACACCCTGACACCCACCGACCCTCTCACACATTCCCTCCCGTAATTTGTTTTGGATGATATTGTTGGGGTATGCACGCTTGTGCTGGCTGTCTGTGTTTAACTGCTGAAGCACAAAAGTTTTGACTTGGGGTGGGTGTGCACGTGCTTTCATTCTTGACAAGTCACATGCCTATGCCTCTTGCTTTTGTCTCCCCGACGATGATTATGCCACCTAGATTTTATACCAATGTATACTCTGTGTTTTTAGCGCCGCCCTTCCCTCGTGCAATGACATGCAGTTTGCTCGCGTCTACTTTCCCCATTAGAAGCTGGGTGCTGAAGGTAGGGACACGTCCATCAGCCCCCCTAGTGCCTTCTTGTTAGAACACGTACGACTAGTACGTGCTAAAATTGGTTTTGCCAATATTACCGTAGATGGATTGGTCCAAGATTGAAACTGGAGTAAGACCACAAAGAATTTTTCGAGCAGATCAGATCATTGGTTCGCTATCTATGGAAAAGACACGTACTCGTACGTTTAAGTAGGCAACCAGAAGAGACTAGGGCCGTTTTGTCCTGACTCGCCCGCACACCTTGCAGGACGGCGACACCTCTCTTATGTGTGCGGCAATCGGTGGGCACACAGCCACGGTCGCTGCCCTTGTGGATGCCAAGGCAGATGTGGCAGCTTCCGACAAGGTGTGTCCAGTGTGTGAGCCTGAGCGGTGATTTGTAGATGCAGGTGCGACCTTTTTGGATGAAATGGTCGGTGTGTGCACCGCATGGTTATTGCCTCCCCAAGTCCGATGTTTTATGCCACCCAGATTGTCTCCCAATACACGTAGTTGGATCGGCTTCCCTTTAGTGTCCCACCCTGCCTTCATGCCATCAAAGTTACTAGCAGCTGCTAGTATCTATCTATCTATCTATCTATCTATCTATCTATCTATCTATCTATCTATCTATCTATCTATCTATCTATCTATCTATCTATAGCATCTATCTATCTATCTATCTATCTATCTATCCATCTATACCTCTATACATCGATCTATCTCTATCTATCTATCTATCGATATGTAATATCTATCTATCTATATCTATATCTATCTATATGTAATATCTATCTCTCTATCTATCTATCTATATTATATGTTTTGGTTAACAGGGTCTTCTGAGGGGATTATGGGCGATAACACCGAGGCCAAGGCTCCGAGCCGAGGCCGAGGTGTTATCTCGCCCATAATGCCCGAGGGGAGACCCTGTTAACCCATGTGAAGCCTGGCCCTGAGTTGATTACACGAAACTAGCCGAATCGGAATAAATCTAATTTTTGAAGATTCAATCTCCCGCAGCACCACCCATTAGCCCTTGCGAGCCGGTAGGACGATATCAAGCTCCGATAGCACGATATCAAGCTCTGCTTGTAGAAAACCTGTTCCAGGAGGACGATATCAAGCTCCGGTAGCACGATATCAAGTTCCGCCTGGCCTGGCCTGGCCTGTGCGCCTGATATGCCTGATAATTCCGGCAATATGAATAGGTTAACAGGGCTTTATCTCTCTCTTTCTCTTTTTTCTTTTCTTTTCTTCTTCTCTGTCTGTATATAATATATATCTATATACTCTCTCTGTATATTATAATATATCTATATCTATATCTATATCTATATCTATAT
>QUTJ01031756.1:0-17213 GCA_003573635.1 Goniomonas avonlea | reverse complement strand
CTCACAAAAGGGGGACACATGGGCGGACCCAAGGAGGGCAGTGAAGAGGGGGGGGGGAGAGGGGGGAGAGAAGAGGGGAGAGAAGAGGGGGGAGAAGAGGCAAGAGAGAAGAGGGGAGAGAGAAGATGGGAGAGAGAAGATGCGAAGATGGGAGAAAGAAGAGGGGGGGGGGAGAGAGAGACAAACCTGGGCGTGGCGCACTCTCGCTGCGCCCGGCGCCATGCTCTCATGCACAACCACGCCCTAAACAGTAAGAGCAAGGGCTGCCACACCAGTAGCTCCAGACACACACAGGTCACGGTGGCGGCCACCCACGGCAGCTGTCGGGACGAGTTAGGTCAAGGGGGAGGGGTGGAGGGTGAGACTGAGTGCGAGTGAGAAGAGGGCACTGGTGAGATGTCAGCGGAGAGTGGAGAGTGGGAGAGTGGGGGAGTGGGAGAATGGGTGAGTGAAGGGTGAGTGTGATTGGCGTACGGCCTTGCGCCATCCACCGTTCGGCCTGCCGCTTGTGCACTCTTGAGTGCCTGACCCACCAACCCACTGCACCCACCTCAAACTCTGGCGGGAAGGTCGTGCCCACGAAGTACGCCATCGATCCCGCAAAGGCCAAGCCTGACAGGACGAACAACCAAACAAAGCGCCCGGCCCAGTGCGGCAAAAAGGCAACCTGGAGCGCGGTTCAGACGTCCGATGTCCGGTGAAAGTGAGGACGAGAGCATGGCGGGTTATTCGCCCATGAGAGGTCGGAATCGGGGCGAGATGGAGCGCGCGCGTGTGAGAGAGGCGACCGGGACAGAGAGTGACACAGAGCGAGACAGCAAGCAGGTCGGAGCACGGCCCCGCGCGCACCGCAGAAGAATTCACGGAGTACGGGGTCCAGCTCCGGTCAGCGTACACCCCTCTCGCGCTGCCACTTGGAGAGGCGCCGCCGTCCCCGATAGAGAGCTTTCGCTGCCCTCGCAGCGTGCGCTTGAGGGGCCCTTCGACCGGGGCAAGGTCCGCCTCGGATTTCAGAAGCGGCGACGGTTTGGGGACCTTGGGTGGAGATTCATTCGGTGGCGCTGGAACAGTCACAGGGGCACTATCTCGGGCAAAGCCACGCATCTTTCTCCTGGGAGTGCCGGTCTTGGGTGTGCTAACGCCTTCCAGATCTCGGGCAAAGCCGCGCATCTTTCTCCTGGGAGTGCCGCTCTTGGGTGTGCTAACGCCTTCCAGATCTCGGGCAAAGCCACGCATCTTTCTCCTGGGGGTGCTACCGACACCGGCACCAGTGGGGGTGTCCGTCGTCTTGGGCGTGCCACCCAGCGGCGAGTCACGACCAAAGCCCTTGGCCTGGCCTGCGGCAGTCAGCGGGGTGCGTGGTGTGCGAGCGATGCTCTGCCAAACGGCTGCGAGCTGGTTGTTCAGAGCGGTGCCCACTGACGTCGGCGTGATTGGAGCGAGCTTGGGGGTGCCAATCCCGGGAGACCCAAACCGCGGGGAGGCGAACTTGGGAGTTCCAGAGGGTTTGGGGGAGGGGAGGGCCACCGTCAGTGGAACACGCTTGGCAAAACCTGGGACAGGCCCCCGCGGCGGAGAGGGAGGAGGAGTGTCTTGCGCTGCCAGGGGTTGGTTAGGAGGAGCTGGTCACGGGGATACGAAATGTTGACGACTAAGGCCTAAGAAAAGGATGCGACCACAAAGGGCTAAGAAGACGAATGAGGAAACGCAAGCGAGCTGAAACTGTTGGCAGCAACCCCGTTGTTGGACCTCGGCTCAGGTTCACGCTGTCCGTTCGAGGGACAGAAGCAGAGGGAGTCAGCAAGACTGGCCTGCAACGGTCAAGAGAGAGAGAGAGAGAGAGAGAGAGAGAGAGAGAGGCAGAGACACAAATCACCCCCATATCAAGAGTGCAAAACCATCAATGAGCTCACTGAGCGTCTCAGGCTCGAGACGGAGGCTTGCGCACCCTGCCTGCTCGCTTGCCTCTCTATCAGACCTGGGCACCCTGCCTGCTCGCTTGCCTCTCTATCAGATTGCAGCAGTCTAGTTTCGTAGCAGTGTGTGGTTTGCCTCCGTGCCGTGGGTGTCACCTGCAGCCTGCAGTGCCGCAACTCGTCCTTTGGCCGGAGTCCTTGGTGTGCTCTGCTTGGAATCTCCCTCTGGCTGTGTCGCGAGAGGATTTCGATACTTCGGTCGCCGCCGTGGTGTGCCCAGTCCCTTGACGGGGGAGCCGTGCGGAGAGGGCGACTTGGGGCCGAGAGACGGCGAGCGGAGGGGCCCGGGGGTCAGTGACGATATTTCCTGCAAACGGGACGCGTCAGTCAGGACAAAATGGTCAAGAGTCGGACAAGAGAGGCCGCCTGAGAAGGGAGAAGAAGAGAGGAAAGCGGAGCAGAGAGAAGCAGAACAGGTGAGAGAGACCGAGACAGGGCGCACCATGTTCGTCAGCGAATTGCCCCGCGAGAGCGTGCCAGGCGGCTTATCCTCTGGGCTAAGAGACTGCTGGAACACTGTGTGCACCGGGCGCAGAGTTGGGGTCGCCAAACCGACGAACTGCTCTGACACAGACATTCGCTTCACAAGCCTTGCCTACGGTTAAGGTTAAGGTGGGTCACTACGGGTTAAGCGGGTCACGAGTGCCAGCGTGAGTGAGTGGGAGTGGGGGCGGCGTGGGTGTGCGAGTGCTCGCATGCGGAGCGTTTTAACGACCGCACCTTACGATCGATGGCTGGCTTGGGCGCCACATTCGAAAAGACCAGGGTCATACTGCTCACTAATGGAAAGAGAATCACCGACGTGATGACACCCATCTGCAAGAAAGAGTTACAGCCCACTCCCCAGCACACCCAGACCACACCCCAGACTCCCGTGTAGAAAACACTCCCCGCGCACCCACGCCTCACGCAACAGTCCTCACCCACACCCACACTTCCTGCGCACCCACACCTCGCGCAACCCACACAGTGCACATCGCCACCTCACACTCCCCGTGCAAAGACACGAACCAGCAGCCATTGGGAATCTTGAAATCCAGAAAACCCAAACAGGGTCACGAGAGTCGCTTCCGCGGCCAGGACGTAGGAAGCGAACAGCGCGAGTCGCATGAAGCGCGTGAGGCCGTCGCTGGAGTCTCGGAAAATGACTCCGACAATGGTGTGGCAAGTCTTCATCTCGTTGACCCAGTGCTTGAGCACAATCTGCGTGCGGGTCAATCTGTGTGACGGTTCCCAATCTTGGCCTCATGGCAGGCGAACAAAGGCAACACACTCGACCATCACTGTTCGCGGCTGAGGTTCAGTCAACGTAATGTGGAGAGTGGATGGGACCATGTCAAAATTGACTCCAAAGGCCCCCACACGTGCACCCTGCGCTGCAGTCGCCCTGACATGGGTACTGTTGTGGTGCGGGTGGTTTGTAACGCCAAAATGTGTTTGGGGGAGACCATTGCAGAATCAAGACGGGAGTTTGGATTTCTCGCAGGTCAATCTTGGGACTGTCGCTCCCCTCATACCATGCATGCGGTCATGGAGAGAGATGCACACCTGCGCTGGTTCTTGATTGCGAGCAACCGCCCCTCGCCAACTCAACGACCGTGTCAGAGGCGACGAGGGAAGAAGCTTTTTCCAGATGTTGTAGTCGACAATAGCAGCAACAAGGCCGAGCATCGCGAAGACAAACACCGTACAGGCAACGAAGATGGGAACCACCAACGAGTGTATCTTGGGCATCGGCAGAAACGTGAGCTCTGGGCGAGAGGGGAGAGGGTCGAAGGAGGAGGGATGGACTTCGATGACGGCCGCTACGTCGCCCATGTGGCCACAGTGACAGATGAAGCTTCCAGGTGCCTGTGGCATGCGAGCAGTTAACCACGAGCACGCCACAAACACTCAAACATGAGGCCACCTCGGCTTCCACGCTCTCACAGCCAGCGGAACCTCGTGATGCCTGACATCTTGCGCAATCGACAACTGCAAACAGAGAGAGGGAGACAATACATCCAGTGTTTTGAGATACAGGGCAAACGATTGTCACCTCCTCTGTCAGACACCCCCGCGAATCCCAGCGAGACGTTGTAGGGTCCCACAGTCGACATAGCCTGAGCGTCTCCGATTCGTCAAACCACGAGATCGCTGCGGCTCGAAGTGACACCGTGCTCGTGATGGAGGGAACCGTGAGCCCGATCTTGAGCATGGCGTCGGGGATGGGGCGACTCGTTTGTTGTGACTGCGAGCGAGTTAAGACACAGCGAGTTAAGACACAGCCAACCCAAAGCGCGCCTCTCCCAGCGCCCACACAAGAGTCTGATCAGACATCCGCAAAGAAAATAGGAAGGTTCACTTGCTGAAGCTGCGGAGGTGGGAGACGAGGACAGGGGTCACGGCATGCGACACGATCAACACACACACCTGAACGAGGAGTGAGACAGTGGTGACATTTCCCGACGTCCCTCCTGCAGGCACCGGGTGCAGCGGAACACCCCAGGACACGCTGCAGAGGCTGAGTGGTCCGTGCAGCGCAGCAGCTGCGGTCTGTGACAACCCCAGACTGCTGACGGCACTCGCCACCGCACCAGCAGCCAAGACGGACGAGTGAAAGCGCTTGGCCGAGACAGTTACGTTGGCGCTGGAGACGGAGATGGGGAGGTGGTCCGTGGTCAGGTCTGCAACCAAGGCCTCGCTGTGCGGCAGATCAACTTGCCGACCAAGCAAACACACTCAAAGATGCTTCTGGATTTTTGACAACGAGGGATGGGTTGTCTTGGGGATGCTCTATTATCGAATTGTAACAGCAACTCTACCGAATCAAACACCCCGAATCGTCAGTTCTGTCAGCAAATGCCAAAATCGAAAAATGGCGATAAAGGTGGATGATCGGTGGCAGGAGACCCACGAATTATGATGATCGGTAATTGAATGTCTTTGCTTCAGATAGTGATTGCAGCTTTGATATGTCCTGATTACAACCAGATAAGGGACGTCGTCTCAAATCACTGCTACTGCTACAACAAAGGCGTAACCAGTTTGACAGGCTGCCCTCTTCGAGTTCGATTCACACCCAACACGAAACACCAGCGCACCTAATGTCGAGGGCCAACGCCCGGAGCACGGCAAACACAGGCGAGACTTCCGTGTCGTTGAACAACCCTCTCAACACCAGCACGCTGCTGACAGCATCGACCAGGGCGTCACACGCACAAGGCTCCAGACCTTTTTCCATCGCCACCAGCAGTCGGCCCAGCGTGGCAGCGGACAGCCCAAGCGGGACGTCGAGCTGCGATGGGACCACGACGACTGCCTGCAACGCCGTCGCAAACACGGCGACGTCGAACGGGCTCAGGCGACGTGACCGAGCGACATCGGCGAGAGCGTCAAGAACTGCCAAGCGAACGACGGTGGGGCTGGGGGGGGGTGGCACCGACTGGAACCCGACGTCCACAACAGGGTTAAGCTCGGCTCGAGTGAGGGGCGCGCGTATCGCCTGGGCCCCCAAGTTGAGAACACTGCACGACGAGAGCGCCAGCATTCCCACCGCTTCCAGGCTGCCGACCGCAGCGGCGCGAATGAGGCTTGATTTGAAAGCCTCCTCAACCTCTGCGGGCCCCGAGTCGTCGTCAAATGGCGTGACGTGCACGCGGACGGTGGCTGTCACTGCGGCACCGTGCGCGTCTGAGACCACCACTCGCACTTGCGCGTCGATGGCTGTCTTGTGGGTTGCGGGCACGACTGAGGTGAGCGTGTTGGAGTATGACTTAGCGAGCGGGATCTCCGCGTCGGGGGTGTCGAACCAATACGCAAACTGCAATGGGAGGTCCGTGCTCGCACTCACCCAGTCACGACACCGGATGCGGAACGCTGTTGTCACAGCAACCCCTGCGCTTGGACTCACGTCACACACCCCGCCATTCGGCGCGGGCTGCACAAACACGCGAACCTCAGCGGAGCCCCACATCCCACCATCGCCACATCTCGCAGCAAGCGAGAACAGGTACTGCTGTCCAGACCACAAGGCTCCGGGTTGCACCACGAGAGTTGCAGAGGTCGTGCCTGTGGCCAACGCCCAAGGCTCGGCTAGTCGGCTGCTGAGCGCGGCTGACTGAACCGACCACTGCCATCGAGAGTCGGCGGGGGCGCAGGCACGCCCATCCGGCTGCGTCACGGACCCTCGGAGCACTAGCCGTGCAGCCGACACAGGGTGGCCACCGACAGTGTCAATGTCTGCTGTCACGCCCGGGACTGGGGCGGCCGTGACTGTCAGCGAGACTTGCGTCACGGAGACAGAAGGACCGGGCTCCGCGCTGACTGCTACGACGATGGTCGTCAGGGCGCCCCCGAGCCGCAGAGCTGCGGCGGGGATGGCAAGAGTGGGGCCACTCGTCAGCAAAAGCTCGTTGTACTTTTCGTCAGAGAAGCAGCCGTCGCCGGGGTCGGCAGAGGAGCAAGTCCAGGCAAACTGCAGAGGCAACGGGCGGCCGTCCAAGTCACGTGACCCAGAAGCATCGAGCGTGAGCGGCGCGGTGTGAGGGATGGTGCGAGCACCTCCTTGCACCGTAGCCAGCACCCCCAGAGACCCTCCAGTGACAGTTGCCCTGGCCGAGCTGCCAGGGTGTCAGTTTCGGGCGACACGTCCTTTTCCAGGATCACATGACACAGGCCACACATGGTCTTCTCCACGAGCATGTGACCCAGTGCGTGCCTCACGCCTCTGATAACTGCACGCGCTCGTGTTCGCACACCTTGCTCAGTCGTGGCACGTGACGCACCACAAAATCACAAATACGTAAAACAAGGAACCTGGACACACCTGAACAAATGCTGCAGCCCCTGCACGAGCACGGTGACCTCGAAGACATACGTCGAGCCAACGGCAAAGGAGGACTCGTCAAACCACATGACAGACGTATTCCGAGAGCGAGCATCAAGAATGATCCTGGGGCCCTCCACTTGGTCCCACTGGAACAAGAGATTCGCGCTCGAGGTGCACGATGACAACCGCGCCTCCGCATGCAACATGTGTCGCTGCCGAACCTGTTGTCGGGTGTTAGAGCATCACAAAAATATAAGTGCCAAGGGAGAGCCCCCCCCCCCCGACTCCCTCACTCACTCCCCCTCCCTCTCACGCACTCACTCGCTTATTCTCCCGCCCCTCCTCTCCCTCTCCCTCTCCCACCGCTCTCAGTCTCTCGCAAGCCTGATTTCCCCTGTCCCCCAGAGCGCAAGCGCGCTTGCGTCAGTGCCTTCTGCTGGGTGCGGTCTTGTTTTGCACTGATTCGGACATTTTGCTCTGTATCGGTTGAGCCCTAAACCTCAAACCTCAAACCGACACGTCAGCAACCTCTGAGACTGCGGACGACTGAGCGACCAGCATCTGAGAAAACTCAAAAAAATTCAACTCACTGGCACAAAACGGACAGACGGCCCGCGAATCCACACTGTTGGCGCGGCGGCCTCGGCGACTTGGATTCGGACTGAGGTGTCCGCGGTGATGCCCAGAAAGTTCACCAAACGGAGGAAAACCGTGTACACTCGGCCCTGTGCCAACGTGCGGTTGGGTAGAGTCACGACGCTCGTGTTGGACGGGAGCGACGCCAGTAGTGTCTGCAACAGACCGTCACCCGGGTGCTCGAGGGTCACACCCCACTGGAACGAGAGCTCGCGGCCTGCGCCTCCGCCGCTGAGGGAGGCGTCCAAGGTGACACTGTCGCACGCCCCCACACGGCTCGGTGCGGTCACAGCAGGACGGGGCGCCAGGCTGCCTTGGGTCGCAACTCGGATCGACCCGGTCGCCGCGCGAGATATCCCCTCGGCGGCGTAAATCGTAGAATTCCGCAGAGTGACCAACGAGCCGGGAACGATTGCTGCGCGATGCCCCAGCGATACTGCGAGGGTCTGAGGCGACTCCCAGGCGCACACTGCGGTAGAACCAATCAGCTCCAGGGTAGCGTCGGCCATGCACACTCCGCAGTGCCCGGGAACCACCATCGCTGCTTGGTCAGTATCCCGATCGAACGTCAATAGGATCTGGGCCGCGGAAAACACCGCTCTGGACAGCATTGGGGGGTCCGCAGGATTGACAATGAGCGCAAAGGGACTGCCGGGGACGTGGGTCGCCGCGACCATGACTGAGAGAGAGCAGTTGGAGCACCGGCCCCGCACCCAGTAGGCCAGCTCGACCGAGGTGCCATCTGGCCGTGGCGAGGGCGCAAAGTTGACCTCTGCACCGTCCAGGGCGAGCGAGATCTCTCGGTACGCGGACCCGACGCCGTTGTTGAACTCGTCGCGGAGCCAGAGAGTGAACGTCGCAGCGGTTGATGCGAGTGCGACACCAAGTCCACTGCCCGTCGCTTCGCAGAGGGCTGGCTGCACCGTTGACGGCTTGAGCGTCGCCGAGAAAGGGCTCCCTGCCGCGTGGTCTGCAGACACCAACACAGAAACTTGGTACGTGCCCGCGACAGTGATGGTGCGGAGGGACGCGAAGGTGACCCCTGCCAATGACACTGCGTGGAGTGCAACTGTGGACGGGCCCACTGCCATGATGTTGATGGCTCCGATTACTCCGTCGGGGAGCGGCAGAAGCGAGTTGCCATACTCATCTCGTAGCCGCAGAGTAATACTGGACGCGAGCTCGGGTGATCCAACCGTCCCCGCTATTGTCCCAACATTGGCGAGGGACGCGGACGAGGCACGAGCGCCCAGACCGGTGGGAGCGACCAGGACCACGAGTGCGCCGCCTCCGACGGTGCTGCCAGACACGGCCACGGACACGCTGTAGTTTCCGGCGGCCGTGACAAGGAAGCCAACGCGGTGCACGCCAGGGAGCACCTGGGTTACGGTCACATCGGCGGCCGTTGGCCCAGTCAATCGGGGTGAAATCTCGTCGAGGGCCTCCTGGACCTGGAGGTTCCCAAACCTGTCCATCGTGGTCAGGGTCAGCAATGCAGGCTTCCCTGCTGTGGCCGCGGCGTCCAACGTCAGAGCAGAGTTACTCGCTGATGTCGCAGCCGGCTTGACGGTGACTGTAGTAGCGCTCCCAGACACCAGACTGCCCTCAAGTGTCACAACCAACCTGTAGACCCCGGCGAGTGTAAGCAGGTAGCTCCCACTGTAACTGCCGTCGCCCTTGTCTGAGAGGGAGTCACTGTGCACGACGACGTCAGGAGATTCACTCGACGTGAGATCGAAACTGCCTGACCCCCCACCGCTGACGAAGAGAAGCCCCGCTGCGTTGGCAGCTTGGACAACGAACGACGCGGCCTCACCAGCCTGCGCAACACGGCTACCGTCGCCCAACAAGAGACTGCGCTCAGCCGCCACAGGGCCAAGATCTGCCACGAATGTTGCCGCAAACGGGCTGCCATGGATCGCGATCCCGTCCACCGCCACAATCACCGACCACTGTCCGGGGTCTGGTCTGAAATCCATCGTGTAAGTGCCGTCGTTCAAGTCTCGCGGGGACAAAATGATGCCCTGCTGGCCCGACTTGGCGCTGCTGGTGACGACGTCGACGCTGCTCTTTGTCGGGTTACCCCAGGCGTCGCGCACTGTCAGGGTGACCGAGGAGGAAATCATGGCAAGGCCGCCGACGACACCGACACCACCAGCAGTGCACTCCGACGGCTTCACGCGCCCGCTCGCCACCACTAGCGAGAATGGCGAGGAAGAGATGCTGCGTCCAGCAAGGTTGACACGCAGTTTGAACGACCCAGCTGCGGTGATGACGGAGGTGAGGGTGTACAGTCCACCCGTCTTGTGCTCCAGGCTTGGGGCAAATGCTGGGGCGGTCGCTGTGATGGCGACAGGGGCGAGGACGAATGTGAACGCATCAAAGCCGCCGGCTGTCCGAAGGTTTCCGTACGCGTCGCGAGACAGAAGCTCGATACTGCATACGGCCCCAGCAGTCGCTGCTGACAGACACGCACCCCGCGCACCAGAAACTCTGGGGAGCACAGGGCCCGGCGTTACCAGCAGACCTACAGCCCCGCCACCCAGAGTCTCGTTGGAAATTTTGACAGACAGCGTGTAATTCCCAGAAGCTGTCGCATTGAACCGGAGAGGGCGCAGATCAGGAGTTGCGCCAGCGGCAACACTCGTCCCTCGCACGAGAGCTGAAGTATCAGCAGAGTTCTGAAGCACGAAGGTCACGGGAGCGGCGAGGTCCGGTGTCGGGTTTCCGAACATGTCTCGAAGTCGGACCGAAACTGCCAGCGCGGTGGTGGCAACGCCACAGAGTGGTGCCAGGGGCCCCACTGTCGGATGAATGGCTTGGTCGCAAGGGGGTTCCAATGTCGAGGCAGCGGGAGACACTCGAGCCGGGACAACGACGAGTGGCACAGGAGACCCAATGATGTGCTTTCCGTACAGCGTGACTGAGACTGGGTATGTGCCGGCAACAGTGGTCTCGTACTGCAACAAGTACGTCTGCTTCGAAGCGCTGTACACAGGTTTGGTGGGCGCGAGGCCTGGGGCTGACGCGCGAAATACATCAAGGTGCTCCCGGATGCTGTTGCCGAGAATGTCTTTCGAGTCAATCTGAAGGGTCACCGTGGTGTTGGTGTACCCCGCTCCGCCAATCTGCGAGACTGACGAGACACTCGCGACAGCCACACCGGCGGCAACCGGCACCGTGAAAGGGCTGCCACTGAGGTGCATGCCTTGCCACGTCACGTCGAGTTTGTACATCCCAGCGACTGTGATGTTCACTGCAGACAAGTAGTCCCCGTTGCCCAGGTCAGTCACAGAGGCGCGCACGAACACGGGGCCACGCCACCAGGCAGCAAACACCCACCCCCCTTCAGCGTGCCGGTTCCGGTTCGAATCGTAGGCAGTGATCGTGAACGTCGATTCCCTCCAGGTCAGCCCCTTGACGATACCAGCGCCGTGAACATACGTGTGTCGGACTGATGGTTCCGCCGCCGCCACTGTGATCGCAAATGGCGACCCAGGCACGTGTTTGCCGACAGCCTTGAGACCTAGGATGTACAGGCCGCTGGCACTCGCTGTGTACGTCACGGCTGCCTGACCCGGGGCCCCGCCGGTCGCAGATGTGGTGTTGAGATGCATCCCAGTCGCATTCGCGAAGAGGAACGCCTCCACCGGGTTCAAGCTGGCGTTGACCCGATTTCCGTACTCGTCGTTCAGCAAAACGAGCACGGTCGTTGCCATGCCAGCGACTGCGCGGCCTAGCCCGGTACCAGTGGCCCTGGTCTCACCGACAGACGTGGTCCCCGGGGTGACACGCAGCGGCACCACCGGTCCGGCCGCCTCGCCGCCATCGCTCTCAAACAGCGATACGCTCAGAGCGTACTGCGCCGCAAGCGTGCGGAACACATGCACGAGGAACGACCCGTCGCCGTTGTCGCTGACCGGAGCAGTGACTGCTGCCATTGTGGGGTTCCGCAACGTGACCACGAAGACGTCACCACCGCGATCTCGCGCGTTGCCAAACACATCGCGAGCGATGAGCGGGATCCCCGCTGGCTGTCCAGCGGTGGCGGTGGGGTTGGGCGGCAGGGTAGAGTGCGCCGCGGAGGTAGCGGCCGGGGTGACCAAGAGTTCGTAAGGAGAGCTGGCAAAGGGCTCGCCAGCGAGGTACACGGCGACCGAGTAAGTCCCTGCGACCATAAGGGTGTATGCGGTTTTGAACGAGCCGTCGCGAATGTCAGACACCGCCATCACCGGCAGGACTGGGGTCGGCCCTGCCTCCAGGACGGCGCTGAGAACTGGCTGTGGCCGCAAGGGAAAGTCGAAGAGGAAACCGTCAGAATCGGCCACGCGAAGGGTGAATTGCGCAGGCAACACGCTGGCAGTGGAGCGGAGCGGGCGCTCGTTGAATGGGATGTGAGCAAAAGACATAGTGGCGTTCGGGACACCCAAGCTTGTGATGCCGAGAGCAGTGAAGGGCGAATTCGGGAGCACCACCGAGTTGAGGTGGATGTGCACTAGGAAGGAGGCTGCGCTATCTGGTGTCCACGTGACCACTGTTGCTCCATCTGGCCGGTTGGTGAATGCGACGGCCATGGCACGTGTCCGCTGCCGAAGGGCGGTGCTGTTGTCCACTCTCTCTACAGACACGGTATAGTTCTCCTTGCCCCCTGTGTGCACGTTGCCGAATATGTCACGAGCGATAAGAGCAAACGTGGACGCCACCCCAACCCTGCCCCCTAACCGGCCAACACTTTCCACCACAGTGTGCGAAACCAACGCCGCAGCAGGCGCAACAGTGAGTTCGAACGGTGACCCAGAAACATGAACGGGGGGCGAGTCCCCGACGACAGACATCTTGTAGGTGCCCGACCGAGAAATGAGAACCCCACCGTCCCACCATCCCGGGCTGCGCTGGCTGAGCGGCGCAGACAGCCGAAAGGCAGAGGCGCCGAGGAGGTCTCCGGTCAGCATCAAGGACGCGGCAGGGAAATCGCTCAGCTTGTTGCCGAAGCGATCAAAGGCGAGGACCACGAACTGCCACTGATCACCAGCAACAACTTGGGGCGAGACCTCTTGGAGGAGACACAAGGGGATGTGCGGCGTGCTTGCCATGACTTGAACCACGGCACCGCTGCCTTGGAGACTGACACCGCTCATAAGCACCTGTGTCGCGTACGCTCCAGTGACCGTGAAAGTCAGCACCACCTCGTACGCCGCTGTTGCTGATTCAACAATAACGCCTTCATCTGTGACGACAAGCTGGGAAACAGTGTTGTGCTGGGCTCGACCGACCAGCAATGGTGGCTGGGCAAAGGAATTGACAGTGGCAATGTTGCCGTACCGATCTCGGCCCACGATAGTGATTCGGGAAGGGAGCCCAGCAGTGGCGAACGGGGGGACGTTACACGATGAAGAGCTCGGAGACATCGCTGCAGCAGAGACATTGAATCTGAAAGGGGACGGTTTCATATAGAGCGGCCCCTGCGAGAACACATGGAAGATGTACCGCCCACTGCGCGTCATTGTGCCGCTGAAACGAGCTGGCTGCTTGGCCGACGGCACCCCGTGCGTAGCGGTGACAACCGCGCCAGCATCACTAGTGTGCGCTGCGATGACAGCGAGACCCGTGCTGTGCGCGTCGTTTCCGTATTTGTCTCGAACAAGGAGCTGCAGCACGAGCTCGACCCCGGCGACAGCATCGTTGAGCGAGGGCCAGCCCCCCCACAGGGCGCAGGACGGGCCATATGCAGCGGCGGCCAAGACTGTCACCTCAGGGGGCGAATTTTTGAGAGGTCCCCCGAGAAGCAGTGGGTGGAGGTTGTAGACCCCGGCAACCCTTGGAACCCACGTCACAACAGGAGGAGCCGGCGGACTGACGCCGTCCAGCAGAAGGGAGACTGGGCCCACAAGCTGTAGGATCCAGTCCCGCGCGCGAGGAGCGGCTGCGTTGCCATACCTGTCCCTCGCGTTCAAGGTCAGGGCTGTCCCCACACCGGCAGTGGCGATTGTGGCAAGGGACAGGGACGATGTCTCACTGACTGCCTCCGCAGGGGTCACGGTCACAGAGAAGGGAGACCCTGCTACTGCGACCCCTTGGGAGAGCACCGAGAGCGAGTACGTGCCAGCCCAAGTCACAACATACGACATCATCACATCCTCAGAGTTCGCAGCTCCTTGAGCGCTCGTCTCGCTTGCGGGAGGAACGGTGGCGATCTCCCAACCAACATCCTTGCCGACGGCCACGTTTCCATAGGGGTCCCGAGCGGAAAGCCATACCATCCCAGGCTGCCCAGCCACTGCAAATTTCAGCCCAGCACCGTAGGCTAAGGTCGAGGTCGGGTGGGGAGCAGCAGCCACCACGAACACCTTGGCAACCCGACCAGACCCAGTGCCAGTGCGGCCAGCGTCAGACACGAGCAGTGTCGTCAGCGAGTAGTTGCCACTCACTGTCAACGTCACAGTGATGACATGAATGCCCGTGCCCACGTCAGCGACGGACCCAGAAACTGACACTGGGCCTGCGGCTGTGACAAAAAACTGATCCAAGATTCCAGGTCGCAGGTTGCCGAAGGCGTCACGCGCCGTCAACGAGACGGAGGCAGGCACGCCTGCGGTCGCCGTGATAGCGAGAGAGGACAGCGTGCTCGCTGCAGCGGACGTGGACGCAGGGACCACGGTGACGCGAAACGACGACCCAGCGATGTCTTGACCAGCAATCCTCACAGCGAGGGAATAGGTTCCCGCCAGGGTCAGGGCGTACCCAAACTTGAGCGTGCCGTCGGAGTTGTCCCGAACGTTCACAGCGGTCTGGACGCTTCCGACAAAACCATCCGGCCCTCGCACGAAGCTGCCTTCCATTGCGGTGCCCGTGCGGAGGTACACTGCATTGCTGTCGACAGCTTGTACAACAAACGAGGATGCCACACCCGCGGTCGCACGCGAGAGACCAAAGCCGAACGCGAAGCTGTGGGGAGCCGAGGCAGCGCCGATGGAGGAGACAATTCTGGGAGAATAAGGTGAGCCACCGACGTGAGCGCCTCCCAGACTGACAGTGACGACAGTTGTCGCTTTGGTCAGCGTGTACGAGGCCGTATAGGTCCCATCCTTTCCATCGAGGACCTTCATAGGGTCTGGAACAACAGTAACCCTGAACTTCTCGCCCCCAGTCACCAGCCGATTGCCGTACTTGTCGGAAGCGGTGATCAACAGAGACAGAATCGAACCTTCAATGCCGCCACGGATGCCGGAGCCCACGACACTCGATTCGAGAGCGGAAGCAACAGACGCGGTAATGACTGCCAAAAACGGACTGCGCGCGATTTGCACGTTCTGGAATTGGACAGCAACTGTGTGCGTGGCTGCCACAGTCGAGGTGTACGCCACGGAAAAGGCGGAGGCAGCGCCCACGGAGGAATCAGTGACTGCCACTTGCTCCAGCGGAAGTACCATGCTTTCTGACAGAAGGGGGCCGTTGAAGACCGCGACGGTGAAGTCCCCACGCGCAGCTGTCACGGGGTTCCCGAAAGCATCTCGAGGTTCCACGCGGAAGGTGGCAAGAGCGCCTGCAGCAGCGGTTGCGAGGCCGGCCCCGTGCGCGACGACACCGGAGTGGTGTGCTGCTGCGGGTCGCACGTCCACTGCAAAGGGGCTGCCGCAGAGCGCTGCGGCGCTGCGCAGATTGACAGCCACATGGTAGACGCCCGCCCGAGTCAGGTACGCCGTGATCGAGTAACGCCCAGACCCCAGGTCGGTCGCCCGAGGTTCGACCAACCCTGGCCCAGCAACGGTGGCAGCGAGTCCGTAGCCACCAGTTGTTCTATCGTTGCCAAAGACATCCACGACCTGGAGTGACACGGTCGCGACCATTCCAGCGGTGACGATACCGTCGTCGAGACGCCTCGTGCGGCTCAGGTCAGCAGAAGAGGCGCGTATGGCGAAAGACAGGGGGCTGCCGGACATCATGTGTCCACTGTACGTGCCAGTGATGGTGTAAACTCCAGTGACATTAACACGGACGCTAGCCGAATACAGGCCAGCGTGGCTGGTTGGGGTTGAGGCGGGCTGCACGGTCTGGGGCCCCGCAACTGAGACGGAAAACAAATTGGGGGAGGCGGATGCTTGATTACCATAGCGGTCGCGTGCCTGCCCTCGGAGTATTAGACACGAGCAGCACAGCAGAATGAGCACAGGGCAAGGAGAGAGAGAGAGAGAGAGAGAGAGAGAGAGAGAGAGAGAGGGAGAGAGAGAAGAGAGAGGGAGAGAGAAGAGAGAGAGAGATATCAGAGCGGAGAAGTAGTAGAGAAAGAGCGCGCACGGACAGTAGCGAGCAGTGAGAATAGAGAGTGGAGAGTGGAGACAAGAGTACAGAGTGGAGGGCAGAGAATGGTAACAGCGGACAGCGAGTAGAGAGAGCGGAGCAGGTCACCTCGAGCAGAAACTGGAGAAGGGCACCAGCGACACCAACACTTGGTCCACGGAGTGTACACTCCATCGGAGCTACCGCAGCCTGGGGAGCAACAACCAACGAGTAGGCCCGATCAGCAACGAGATGAAACAGCGGAGACAGTTCGATGATTACTAGGTAGTCTCCCGCAATCGTGGGAACGTACGATACCAAGTAAGTCCCGTCATCGTTGTCGAACACTCTCGGGGTAAGGTCCACCAAGACGGGGCCGCGCATTGATGTCTGTGTCAGCGAGGGTCAGGCAGAGGCAGAGCGTCTAAGGGTCAGGCAAAGGGTAGAGAGTGTGGGAGGTCCTCAATATTCAACCGTGAACATTATGAGAGTTCTGGCGTCTGTCGCAGGGTCGCGCATAGCATCTGCGAAGTCGTGCATTCGCCAGGGAGAGGGGGCAGTGGAGGCGAGGGAGGGAAGGTGAGGGAGAGAGCGAGCAAGTGAGAGGGAGAGGGAGAGAGGGATAGTTCAAACCCGAGAGGATGAGGACACAGGATTCGTTGAGCGACCGACGCGCATAGTGTGGGGTCGGTAGTTTGTGTGTGTGTGTGTGGATGTGTGCGTGTGCATGGCGGAATTGTGCCCCGCGCTCGTACACGTGTGCTTATACACAGACACAGGCAACCGGCTCGCTCTAGAGGAAGGAGGGAGTGAGAGGGAGGGAGTGGGAGAGAGACGGGGAAGGAGGAGGGAGAGAGCGAGGGAGAGAGAGATGAGCTCTGTCCACTGACCTCCCAAATCAGTCCGCCAGCCCTGTGCAACGAGCCGCTGGGATACGCGGCCTGAACTGTGAAGGTGGCCATCGAACCCGCTACTGCAGAGGAGAGGCCAGCACCGAAGGCGTACGACAGCGGAGCTGACGTCTCCTCGGGGGTAAGGGGAAACCTTGGGGGGTAGTTGAAAGTGTCTGGAGCGACTGCGACCTGCCCCCCGACATCGACGAAGATTCGCACGTTCTCCCCGGCTCCTGCAGGCCAGACGGAGTGAGGAGACCTTGTCACAACGACAGAAAGACAACGACAACGACTGTGACTTCCTCTCTCGCGCTGTCGGAGGCGGCGGTGGCTGGCCTGTGGCCGGTGACGCCCACGGGGTTGGAGGTGAGACTTTGACCTTCGCTAGCGTAAGGTTAGAGTGTGACAAGGGTTCGATGGCACACCCATGAGGCGCCCCTGGAGGTGAGACTTTTGCTCCGTTGAGCTTCGCTAGCGTTGTAAGGTTAGAGTGTCACTCACTCAATCTCTCACGCTATCACCATGTCACTGCCACTCACAGGCACAATGCGATCCTACTGTGGCGAAGGAGAGAGGAGAGAGAGAGAGAGAGAGAGAGAGAGAGAGAGAGAGAAGCAAAGG
>QUTJ01031755.1:0-17110 GCA_003573635.1 Goniomonas avonlea | reverse complement strand
GGGGGGGGGGGGACGAGAGAGGGGAGGAGAGGACGCACCACTGTCTTTGTTTGGGCATTGTAGGTGGTAAGCCCAGCGCCCATCTCGTCGAGACCCAGGTCCAAGGCAACCTCGGTCATGGCGTCCTTGTCGGCGTTGTCAAGGTCGGCAACAATGCTGGCGAGATCCTCGTCCTCCAGCATGGAGATGTCGGTCGTTGCCATCTCTGCACGGTTGAAGTCAGTCTGCGTCAAGATAACCACATCCACTCCAGAAACTGTGGAGGCCCTCCGTCTCCGTCACTCATCAACCTTCTCTCTCGGCCAATCAACCAAGCGTGCCGATCGTGTCTGTGTCTGCCTGTGTGCGCGTCCGACCCTGGGGTCAAGTGTGGTTGGGGCGTGTGTCTCTCATCTGTCCCAGGGAGACATGCAGCGGACAGGCATAAAACACACAGCATGCCAAATGCGCGCAAGGGCCTCACCGGCAGCCATGGCGCAGGTCACACCAATGAGCGGAGGACCGGCCTTCGACTTGGGCTTCCAGCCAGAATCGAACATGACGGCTCCCCAGGGGTAGGAGGGAATGCGGTACTTCCACTTCTTCTCCATCCGAATGGGAGCGCGATGCTCGCGCTTGAGCCAAGAGTATCCCTGCATCAGCTTCTTCACGATGGCACCGGGCCGCAGACCAATGGTGATGTCGAGGGAAAGCGGCTGGGTCGTGATGTCCAACTGCGGAGGAGCGGTCGTGAGAACAGTGGCAAGTAAAGGCTTCAATGCGTAACAACAGAAAACGAGGCATATGCACCGCAACTATGTTTCGATGCAAGGTGAGGTTCGGTTTCACGCAACTCGGGCAAGACGCAGCAGTAAGGCGTCGCGAACAAACAGTCCACCCGGGGTGAAGCCCAAACAACGCACCTTGGCCAGGCGCCTGATCTCCACGAGGGTCGTCGTGTAGGCAGTCACGTGAGACTCAAACACCACCACGGCACCCTGGACGTAGATTTCGGCCACACCCCAGAAGTCCGCGGAGCACTCAATGTCGAACTTGGTCTTGCCGAAGCCATCAAGGCCCCCGAGAACAGCAGCGTCACCCTTCTTGTCGACCTGGCGGCTGCCATTACTCCGAGAATCATCAAGCAGTCACGCATGCATGAACACGCCACAGCCTGCAGCGGCAGAAGCCAGCGAAGCGGGGAAACGACAGAAGGTACGGCAGCGGAGAAACGGACGAGACACGCTCTGAGACTTAGAGACAATGGGATGGGAGGGGAGCACATACAAGGTTGGTGCCGACGATCTTCTTGCCGAGGCAAATGTTGTGGGTCTGGAAGAAGAACTGAAGACCGACAGTCGCGGAGGCAGCGAGCTTAACGTGGATGAAGATACCATACCTACATGCAACGGGTCAATGATCAGGATGCTATTGCTGGCGCTGGCCGCCACACAATAGTCCACAAGACTACGTCCTTGCCTTCGCCCCTCTTCCTAAACACATGGTCGTCACGAAACAACGCACCAGCAACCCAAGGGGAAGTTCCAGGCAGCCTCAGTCACGTGCTTGATGCCGATGGCGGCCTGCATGCGACCACCGTCGACGTTGACACCATTATTGTGCTCACCGCCGATGGGCGCAACGCCGACGCACACCCTGTGGTGGAGGTGTGAAACTGAGTTCCGGCAATTCAACGGTGGTTGACTTTGGTGCCAGAAGGCAGAAGGGCAAGGCAGAACGCAAAACACTCCTGTACTATGACGCAAACAAGGGAGAACGCAACCAAAGGAGAACACGACACGAAAATGAGCACTTACTCAGAGTCGGGGTTGTTCGAGGGATGAGTCTTCCTGGCGTGGCTGATCTGAATGCCGAACACGCTGAAGGTGTACTCGACACCGAAGGCAGCGGAAGAAGGCGACTCTGGCTGTTCCTTGAAACCCAGGCTGCCGCGGATGTTGAAGATATGCAGCTTCTTGCTGCGCATAGCAGCCTTGAGACCCACGTCTCCCTGGTACATTTGCACCTGCAATTCGGATCGTGAGGCGAGCCGATGCTTCAGGGGAACAATGGTACACATGGTGGGTGTTTCTACAGAGTGCGCAGAAAGGGGAGCATACGTTGCCCCAGTCCGGCGGGTGCTGTTCGGCCTTCTTGGTCTTCATGGCGTCGCTCATCTTGGACCACGCAGCCTTCAACAGCTTGTCGGGCCGAGCCAGCATGTCATACCTGGAGGTCGATGGTCAGCTAGTCCGACACATGCTGAATCAAATACAAGGTGGGCGCCAGTTCGGCCGAATGGGGACCATGGACTCATCACCGCTCGGGGAATATGACCGCGGGAAGAACCTCTGAGAGACCCAAAATTCGAGGCTCACCAGGCAACCAGCTCGTCCGACGTCATGGCCTCCTGGACGTTGGCGGGCTGGCCCCAACCGGCCTTGATCTTGGCTCCGTACTCGCCTACGTTACGGCGTGAGACAATGATCGAGTCCCGCGAGTCACTGAGTTTAAACGGGGAAGGAACAGTTTCAATCATCGGTTTGTGCAAAGCGCGAGAGAGGCATGGGAGTCCTCCCTCTCTCCTCCCTGGTCCAAGACCGCGAGCACACTGTCACAAAGGTCCCACTGCGCCGCGAAACGTACCGCTCTTGGTGCGGAGAATCCAAGGGTTCTTGATACCGAGAGCGTGCAGTCCTTCATCATCGTCGTCATCGGTGAACCGGTCGTATGGGGCGATGTTCTGGAGGGTGGTCTCCAGCACATTGCGGAAGGCACCACCGTTGTTGCGGGCAGTGTCGCGCAGAGTGACGATGGAAGCAATGAAGCCGTCCAGCTGCGCACAAGGTGAGCATGACAACGGGCGCCGAAGACTCTGGCATGCACTAAGCCCTAAATGTGGGGCACAGCCCTGAAGGACACAGGCGCTTGGGCATGGGGCCAAACTATCAGCCAACACACGAGCGAGCACGGACCTCGAGGTACAAGGGCAGAGTGCTGAGCATGTCGTCCTTGACCAACTGGCCAGCGTTGAGGGTGATGGGCGTAGTCTTCTTCACGCACGTCGCGGACCGCTTGTCAGCGTCGCCCTGCATCAGCAGTGAGGGAGAGGAGACTGCAAGAAATATGATACAAGGTGGTCGAATGTCGGAGTCAAGGCGGGCGGATGGCAAGCGGGGGTCGAATATCAAGGTGGCGGAGGGTCAAGTCGAATCGCGTCAGGGCACCTGCAGACCGCCAGCCTCGGCGTGGGCCGACTCCTCCTCAGAGCCCTTGAGCGCTGCGGCGCCCTCCTTCTCGGACGCGGATGCCATTGCCTCGCGAGCCTTGGAGCTGGGGACGGTGTCAGACTTTCTTCTCCAGTGTCAGAGTTTGGAGGAACGGAGGGAGAAGCGAGAGAGGGAGCAACACGGCTCGATGGCATCGAGACAACGCACAGTTTCTGGTCCTTGTCGTAGTAGTACTCGTACTGCGAGCGAGCGTAGCCCCAGGCGCACTGCACTCGCTTGAGAGCGCTGAACTTGGAGTCAACCTTGGAAAGCGGTTCCAAGCCCTTGTTCTGGGTGACAGATTGTCAATATCTGCAGGTTTCATGTCGAGAGACGAGTATTGACAGCGACAACAGTTGGCCGCGCCAGCAATCGAACCCATGAACGTAGAAAACGGCAAAGAAGTCACAAATGCCGTTGAGGCTCCGCGCACCTGCCAAGCATCGAGGATCTTGACCACCTGAGCGCGCGCGTGCACGTGGTCAGTGATAGCGTAGTTGAGGTTGTCGTACTCGCAGTTGACCGCGTCGATGGTGCCGCGGATTTCACCAGCCCAGGTGCCATAGTTGGAGTTGGCGAAGGTCTGGGCCCAGTAGTAATCCTGGCAGCGGTACGTGATCTGGGCTTCGACAGCCTCCGGGCCGCCTGCCTTCATGCCGTCCGCAACGCAGGTCTTCACCGCAGCATCGACAATCTGCGGGGCCAGAGTCGTTATTGGCACTCCCCTCTCAGCGTCCCCAGTGTTCAGTCTCGACCTATGCCTGACAAACACTATCAATAAAACGCCAGAGCAACCGACAAGCTGGCTCCGCCGCTACGGTCTTGTTGTCCTCGTGTGACCGTATCGTGCTGTCCGAAAGCGGCTGCTCGCTTCCGACAGAAGACTCAAAAAGAGTTCACGACAAGACCCAAGCACATGCGCACCTTCTTGAGCTCGTTGAACAGATCCAGACCTTCACCACTGTCCTCAGTGCCGGGAGGAGTGCCGGTCCAGGTTGTGCGGGTCACGAGTCCAGAGCTGCAAGTCGAGTAGTCCCACCTGCCGCCGAGCCTCAGCTACAGCACAAGAATTCACGATGTTATGGAGCTTGGGACGGTTGGCGCAAACACCAAAAACTACGGGCTCAGACCTCGCATGTCACGAGGGTGGCAGAAGACAGTCGAGTCAAATCACCTTTGCTCCGTCAGTGCCATGGTGGCGGTCTCGGCCACATCACGAATGGTGGTGAGCTTGCCCTGCGGCCGGAGAGCGTCAGAACGCGCACTCCAGAGTCGGGAACCGGCACACTACCGTTCAAAGCTGCACAACAACCGGTCGCACCAGAACAAAAACCACAACCAAGTGAACCTGAGAACGCGAATAACAGCACCAGTTCACTCTGCGGATTGGGACACACTGGTTCTGTACGCTTGGGGGCTCACCGCAATGCCACTGAGAGTGGGAGTCGAGAAGTACTGGTACTGAGGACCAATGGCCTCGCGCTTGACGATGATGGCCTTCCAGTAGTCCATGGCCTTGGTCACCTGCGTGTACGAGTGAGTGGAGGGTTCCAAGCGCTGGGTTTTGGTGCAACTTCAGGACCACACATCAATGTGCTCTTGAACATCCAAAGACGCACCACAGCGTTGGCAGCCTCCTTGTCCTTTCCAGCGGGCAGCGACGCGGCAAACGCCTGAAGGATTGTGAGTCAACGAGCCACAAACTCAGACAAGCCATGCAGAGACAGGGACACACCGTGTAGGCACACTGGAAGCGGTAGTGAGCGACGTAGAAATCGTCAGCCTCGTTGAGGAAGTTGACAGCCTCATCGTAGAAGTGCTGGTACTCGTATTGCTGCACTCGAGTGAGCCAACCGCGTTTGCTCAAGAGTGAGATTCAGCAGCAAACCGTGGGGGCACAAGAGACACAAGGGCATGCATGGAGACCGAGGGTCAGCGCGCGTGGGGGTACGGCACCTGCGACCAGGCCATGGGGGTGGTCGGAGCCGCCTCGAGCTTCTTGAGCACCTCGGCGCTGGCGTCGCCAACACACTGGTAGATGGCGTCCGTCACCTCACGCCAGGTGGCCACGAGATCACGGGTCATGACGGGAGAGTTGGCCCACGTGGAGGCGTCGGTGTCGCCAATGGGGACCAGAGCGCGGAACTCCTTCTCAGTCGAAGGGGGGAACGTGGGCTGCACTTGGGTTAGAGCGTCCATTTGGCGAGTTGAGCGCAAAAAATCAGGATGGGCAACAAAGTGCAACGCTGGTCACGGGTGACGAGTGTAAAGAATATCTGCAGGCGCAAGCAAATGGGCGTCGGAGGGGAATATCCTCACATTGTTCAGCGTCCTGCTGCGGCAGGAGGCGATGCCGTTCCAGTACGACGAAGTGCGCGTCTTGAGAGTCTTTGTCTTCTTGACGTCAACCCACGGAACACTGTTGACCACAGAGCAGGAGCTGTACTCCACCATGGTGCCGGACTCCTTGGCCATTTCGTGCTCCTGGGTCTTCTTCCACTGGGCCTCGAAGGCAGCAACGAGAGGCTTGGCAACCGCCGTCACCTTGTCGCGGGTGGCCTTGAGGTTCGCGACAGTCTGACGGGACCGCATGAGTTGCACGCACTGGATTCGAAGGAGCTGCATTCAAAAGAGTCCCACAGATTGAGATTCGTACCACGCCATACCTCGCATTTGACAGGCATGGCACGATACCTTGAATTCAACAAGCACACAACGCAAGGATACGCAGTCAGAGCAGGAGGACCACGAGGACATACCGCGGCGAGCGCATCGATGTCCGAGGCTTGAATGGCCTTCTTGGCCGAGGCAGGGGTACCGGGAGGGTAATAGGTGGACTGGGGGTCCTTCATGACAGCGTCCAACACAGCCTTGCGCTCAGGGTCGGTCTGGATGTACCTGATGTTCTCCAACACCCAGAAGGCCCAGAGGTACTGCTCAGTGACCTCATCCAGGCGAGACGAGTAGCCTTCGAGGCTCATGCGGCGCTGCCTCAGCTCCTGCGAGCAACGATCACGCTGAGCACTCGGAACCCGATCAAGGCAATGGCCAGCAGGGTGGAATCAGGGCAATCATGTGGTGGCCGGGCCAGGGGCCAACAGGGTGTTAAAGGGGGCAATTATGTCGCAGCTGCCAGCAGTAAAGGCGGAGATGGGAAACGCTCGCACACCTTGAGAGTCATCTGCGACGGGTCGAAGCGCAGGACGCCCTGGGGCTTGGGGTCGGAGGGCTTGCCGAGACCGTCCTCATACACCTGCAAGTACGGTAAAGAAGAGAACATGCATGATTTGAAACCGCCCATCGACCTGGCCAGAGGAGACAGAAACAGGCAGACAGTGAGATTTGGTTGTACCCCATCTCCTGGTCAGCAGGTTTGCCCCCCCCCCTCCCCGCTTTCACCGCCCTCTGGAGTGTGTGCGTGCGCGTGGAATGCATGAGGCACACCTCTTCGGCCTTCTTGGAGAAGGTCCCGATGGCGGGAGATCGGAGCCTGCCAATGTAGCACTTGGTAATGGCAGCATCACGACGAGCGCGGCAGCTGGCGAACACGCAAGTCTCGGTCATCGTGTCGGGCTTGCAGTCGTTCTTCTCGTCAGTGACTGCGTCGAAGATCGCGTGCGCCGTGATCTGGGCATGTGTGACCAGAGGTCGAGGAGAATCACCAAAGCGGTTGACATTGGCAAGGAGTTAACAGTGGAAGAAAGTTGACATTGGAAAGCGGTGAACTGGGTGTTGAATAACACAAGCCCAAAAATTATCAAAACTCCGATGGAAATCGGCGACGCACCCCTTCCATGTAGGTCAGGAGCGGAACCTTGGGCTTGATGGCCATGCCATAGTCATCCTTGTACGCGAGGGCAGGGGTGTAGGTTGCAAAGTCGGTTGTGAGCACAGTCTTGGCGTGCGCCTCGAGCGCGGGGAGTGCGCTGCCCTCGACGCCGATTTGCACCTGGGCATGAGGTGAGAGCTTGTTCACAAACCGACGAGAGCCAAGCAGGAGGAGATTGCAAGGTACTTTGTTCTCAGGCTCGGATGGATCAGCAATTCGGTGGAGGCAAGCAAAAAGGGGCGAGAAAAAGAGGCGGGATGCCTTGCGCACCTCCATGTTGGCCAAGGCAGTGGTGGCAGCGTCGACCTCCTTGGAGTTGCGAGACTTGAGGAAGCGAGCAACATGGGGAGCAGCTTCCTGTGCAGAGGGACCTGGAGCGAGCCATGAGCGAGACACAAGAGCAAGCAGAGACAGGTGAGAGCAAGCAGGGACAGGGGGTGCGGAGGTTCCAAACCCTTTTGTGAATTTGTTCAAGGCGCGGAAAGATGTTTCTCTTCAAAACGACTCACCCGCGTTCGCAAGTGCGAGCATCAGCGCAACACTGCGACGGCTGCGCTCAGAGCCAATCTCAGAGGAGATATCCTCCAACATGTCCACGGCCTGGGTGTGCAGAGGTCAGTCAAGACGCAGTGCGACAGTTTGGTGCGGGCTAGGAGCTCACCTGGTGGCGACCCATGTCGGTCGAAGCGAGCTCGTTGGTGATACGCTCGAGGTAGGGACCAGCGTTGGCGTGGTCGCGCAGGAGAGCACCGAGGGCCATGACAGAGGGGTCGCGCATGCGGTCCTCCGTGTCCTTGCTGAAGGCGATGTCGGCCACACCGTCGAGAAGAAACTCCTGCACGCTCATGTTACAAATTACAATCACGAGCAGATTTCCCGGTATTCTCGCGCTGCGTTGCCTGAGCATCTGGTTCCCAAACCTCAATTGTTCCAAAGGTATGGTGTTCCGAGTTGCGACACGAATACACCACGCTGAGTGTCGAGATATCTGATTCCAGAGAGGATGCATCGTTGGGCTCTTGCATCCTCGGGCTCTTCGATGCCGTTGATACACAGAATATCAAGGCTCGACTGAAGTCGCACCGGCACGTCCAGATCGGAACCCTCGGGGCCACGAAGAGCCAGCGAGACAGCGGCTTGGGTGCGCAGGTCGTGGTGAGCATCCTTGTTCCACAATGTCTCGAGAAGTTCCGAAGCAGCCGTATGACCACGGATCGGGGCCAAAGCACCGAGGACCTGGGGGGGGGGGTTAGCGGKGGAAAGGGGGGGGGGGGCAAGGAGCAGCCACACAAACTTCGAAGACTGAAAAGCGCTCGCACACAGGCACACAGGCACATACTGCGCGTGCACACACCGTCTTCATGCCGAGAAGGGAGAGGTGGCCCTTGTTGTAGCGAGCCCAGGCTTCCTCGCAAGTCTTACGGACAATCGAGGAGCGCAGGTGCTGGCCAAGGTCGGACGCGTCGAAGTCGCTGGAGTCCAGAAGCTCCATCACTGCCGAAGACTGTGAGCAACCCGAGCGTCTATCATCTGCCCTTTGCAACACAAGTTTCAACTCGTCAACGCCGCCGTCAATCTATTTCGCTGCACGAGCTGCCCTGCAGTGAGCAATACCAGGAATCCGGTTTTACGTGAATGGGGACATGGGTTCGTACCGTTGTGGAGGCGCTCTTCGTCATCGGCACCAGTGTCCTGCTGGTCCTCCACCACGTCGTCCTCAGACTCGATGAACTCCAACGGAGTGGTCACGCTGCCGTCGAGGCTCTGGCCCACCACCTGGATCGATGGCAGTCAGTTTTGGCACAGTCTGATGCTGACAAGAAGGGCTGTACCTGCTCGAAGTCCTCGAGAAGCACCGGGGTAGCGCACTTGGCGTGCAGGACGGGCTTGCCCTCGCGCTTCATCTTGTAGTGCACCTTGAACTTGGCGCGGCCTGGGTCGGGTGCGAGCACACGCGGCTTGTGCTTCATGTGGATAGGGCTGGTGTCGGGAGTTAGGAGTTGGTGGTGAAGGGCGATGCAGGTTGAGTTGTGGAGAATGGTCATTGTGAGCAACAAGGGTGGAAGGGGAGCCTCCAAATCTCCTGTGAAGTCCATTGGAGAGATGATATTCTCGCTTCAGAAAGACAGCTGGCTCCTCGTTCGTGGAGGTGGCAATTTAAGTATTGTGAGGAACGCACGCCATCGAGCCGATCTTGGTGGCGGCCTTCTCATCAGACTTGACCACTGAGCCGTGCTTATCCATGTAGGTGCGCGACTTCTTCTTCCGCTTCACTTCAACCATTTTGCGCAACTTGTGGTGCCCGTGGAGCTTGGTTGACACGTTCTTGGCCTGCCAGGGAGTTAACGCATGCACTCAAGGGGGTGGGGGGTGAACCTTGAACTTGGCGTGCTTGGGCTTCTTGTGCGACTGGTCCTCATCGTCGAGGAAAGAAACCTGCGAAGTCTGCTTTACACACGCGGCCAAAGGAAAGGGATCAAACGCCACACAGTTGGACCAAGCGTCTCAACTAAAGAAACCAGGCGCACCTCCTCCTCAAGGACCATGCCGCCATCCTCGCCCCAGGGAGCCACGTTGTGCTCCACAAGCATAAGGTCACCCAACTGCAAAGTCGTTAGAACCAAGCACCTCAGGGAGCGGAACACCCACCTCGTCATGATCGTAGAAATGGTAGCTGGTGGTCTGCTCCTGCTGGACAGAAACCTCCAGATCAGAGAGATCCACGTCCTCCTCGGTGATCTCATCTGCGTTCTGGAAATCCTGAAGCTCAGAAATAAGGTCGCTCGTCTCATCAAACAATTGCTCCTCAGCCTTCTTGAGCGACTTCCGCGAGATATACGGCTCCTCGACAAGTTCAATGTCGGTTTGCACGCTACACTGAATTAGCAAATGCAATCCAATTAACGCAACTTACTCGCTCGTGTCAAGCTCCGAGTGCTTGTGCTTGTGCACCTTCTTGAGTGCCCCAGGATGGATACGCTTGGCGACAGCCTTGAGGAGGGCACGCTGACAGCACGTCAACCCAAGAAGCGAAGTCGGGGACACAAAATACCTTGGCACGGCGAACCTTCTTGATATCCTTAGATGACAGCCACACAGCATTGATCTTTCCAGACTCGTGGTTCTGACGGAAGAACACAGGGTACTTAGCGAAGCTGGGGCCGACGTGAGGGTCCTCAGCTTCCACACTGGTAAAGTCCAGCTTGAAAAAAGCATTCTGCGCATCCCCGCACTGAGAACAAATCTCGAAGTGGTAGATCGACGAGCCCGACCCTGTTCATACGGATGAACATCGAGCCAGTTGGCTGGGAACTCACTCTTGGAGGTCTTGGTCTCATTCGAGGAGGCATGGTGCTGAGCCTTCTGCTTCACTCCATACTGGAGCTCTGCAGAAAATTTACAACACATACCACGCCCGCACACCTGGGAAGCACATGAGACTCTGCACAGAACATCAACGACACCGACACACCTTGGCGTGACTGAGCTCGTCCACATCGACTGTACGACCGCGTGAGCTCGCACAACACAGCAGCAATAGTGTATGTACCTGAGAGACTCTCTTCAGCCGTTGCCAGGACAGCAAGTGCAAGCACCAGGCCGGCAGCTGCCAGAACTGAGCGGCACTTCATGTGAAGACGCTTTCGATGTTGTCCACGAACCCACGGGACGGATATGACTCGGTCAAACCAAGGCTTCCAACTTCGTATGCACGACGGATTTGGGTGAGCGAAGTAGGTAGGGGGCCTACATGTACTAGCTAGCTAGGGGCAGATTAGGGCATTACTTAGGTATCTCGAAGAGGGTTCATACATGAGAGGATAGATCGATAGATCGAGTCCAATCGCCGCTGGCACTGCCATTTTTCTCGCAGACTCAGCAATCTCATTGCCAACCTGCATGCCAAGCCGTCGCCGGGAGCTGCGAGAGCAGCTGGAGAGAAACTCTCGAATCGTCGAGCAGCTCGAAACAGGTATCTGTGAGAAAGCAACACTTCAATGTTGACACGGCCAGAGCTGAAGTTGATCTCTGCCCAAAACGCCTGCGTTGCCTTGGAGTGCGATGTAGGTGCAGTTGGGTGTTGGGGTGTCGATGATGATTACCGTGCAGGTGTTGGCGAAGAGTATCGCAGAAGCATCAAAGAAACATTCACCAATCTTTAATCTGGACTGGCGCAATCGGGACGTCTCTCCAAGACCAGGTCCGTTGGAGGCAACAAAACTGGGTTTGGCTCATTCCTGATGCAGGAGTCTTCACGATGGCCGGCCTCAACAACAGTCCATTCAGTGCTACTCGGAGTGTATGTAATGCGCTGGAGGAGGCAGGATTTTTTACTGAGGAAAAGGAGGTCGAAGGGCTGGCTGAAGTGGGGAAATCGGATCGGTGCTTTCGAGCCCTGAGCAACGCTGGCGATTGTGTGTTTTATGGGGTTTACAACGATTGGGTATTTGTGCATTGCGAGGATCTTGCAATGCCAACTCTAAAATCAATACGCTCTGCACTTCACGACCAAGGGCTCGAAGTCGCGACGGTCCCACACTCCGTGCGTGTATGTCGTGACCTGGACGGTATGGAGCTTGTCACCACGACAGGGCGAGCTGCCAGAATAATGGTTGCCCCTTCAACCCTGTTCGAGATTCGAGATGGGCCAGCGGGCCCGACGTTGGGCAAAGCTTTTCTCCGATACTGCTGTTCTGATCTTGGCGAGGCCGGGCCAACCATTGTTGCTTTCGAAGTGGCCAAAGCGTGGCGGCGCCGAGGTGTGGGCTCTCGTCTTTTCCAAGGTATTGTTCATTGGCTCCGCAAATTGTGGGGGGATGCGTCTGATGGGATCATCCTCCGTGCTCACCCTGTGCGAAATGGGCACGCATGGCGGTTCCTGAAAAAGATGGGTCTGCGTGGCAATGAGACCATGGAGTGTCCGTTGAAAGTATGTGTGCAGGCACCCATCTCGCGTCCCAGTCTGACACCCTGCGACTTGAGTCCTGCTGCCGTTTCAGAGGACTCACTTGAGAAAGACCCGAACCAGGAGCTGCTGTTTTTGTTTCGAAAGCATCCGGAAATGTGGCAGGCCGCAGCAGAGAAACTCTTCGCGAATGGTTTTGGATAGACTGCTCAATGCTTAATACATGCACTCGGTCTTCTCGTCCGTGGGATCAGATCAGCCTCTTCTCGATAACAATCCTTTTGATTCATCGCACCCAAAAAACGACAAAAAACTGGCACTTGGAATGTCATATTGAGACAGAGACCTTTGCGTTTTGCAATAAGATTATTCTTCTCCGGCGAAAGTTCCTCGAACACATCTCGGGGCGACAGAGATTGCAAGTCGGTTTTGGCATTTGTGGAGGTCGCCCCACAGTACGAGTAGATCCACGCCAGGCACGCAGCGAACGAAAGAGGTCCCCTGCGACAGCTCCAGACGGGCACACGGACCAAGATTGCGGAGAGGAAGGACACTCTTGCTCTTCGCGTTGACATTTACACCACGGACTCGGGCCGTGAACAAGCGCCCACGTGAAATGCGCCGACATACCGCGCGCTCCATATTGACAAACGTGGAACCACGTGAAATGCGCCAGCATGTGTAGCCCATCCGTGAGGGCGACAGGCCACTCAACGGGCACTACGTTCTTGATGTGGGGTCGACCACACAGCACGGCCACACCCCGGATAAAACAAATCACGTGGGCAGCAGACCGCTCGCGACACTTCTCGTCCGCTCGCGACACTTCTCGTGTTGGCACGCACAGTTCACTTGGGCGGCAGGCCGCACATTGAGCACTCCGCGGTACTCCCCGTGTTGACATACGTGCACATTTTGCAGTCCCAAGACGCCCCTGGAGCGCTGCTGACAGCAGCGGGCGCTGGCGGCGCACTGACAGCGGGACGCGCAGCCGCGCACATAGCACACTGCGTGACAGAGCCTGGGTTGGCGTAGGTGCACTGCGGGCAAGGCCAGCTGCCGCCGCCAACACCACCAACCGCGGACGAGGGCGGGCTGGTTGCCATTGGGACCACGTCCAGACCCTTCGCCTGCGCGCACTGGCTTCAGCACACGGAAGTGTACGAGGCAAAGGTGAGGAGGGCGAACAGGGTGTGGAGAGTGAGACGGGCGCAACTTCCGCAAGAAGGGAACAAAGAAAGCACTCGCATGCGCGCTCGAGCAGCACAACTGCATTGTTCAATCGTCGGTCTCAAGGGCGGGTGTTTCTCATACCATGAGCTCAGTCCAGAGGTCAGACCGACAGCAGGCTTCAGCTGCACTGGCATCACGATTACGCACAGCCTGGCAGATCTCCGGAAGCCCCTCCTCGAGCGAGAAAATTTCCGACCGCAGGGCGAGGTAGAGCAAAAAGTGGAAGTTGCTCAGGCGCTGCAGAGCTGGACGGTCCTTCATGTCACCCAGATACCGACCAAGCGCGGAGGCGTCCTGGTTTGGGCCATGAGCGAGAGAGGAGTGAGCGGGAGGGATTGAGCGAATTGAGCGGTGGATTGGGCGAGGGGGCAGGCGTGGCGATAATTCCAGGAGCACTGCATGGCACCACGAGCGGACAGGCGCACACCTGCAAACCATCAGGGCGGTTCTCGATCGGGAACGCGTCACAGTGATACTCTGGTGCATCCTCCATTCCAGTAATAGTTTCGAGCTGCAGCGTGGTGTCAGTGTCAGCAGTCAAGAAAAAGGCACATTCTGGCAAACAATGCACATGGGCTGTAGTGCCAGATATCGACCAAGGTTGTTGCCAAGAGTCGAACATATTTCGAGTCAACCCACGGCAGGTCACAACCGACGCCACAGTTTGTTGAGCGGACGCGCACCTTGGTGGTCACAAAAAACACAGGAAAATCTGGGTCTGCCTTGCGTTGAGACTCGGCCTTGTACTCATTGATCACATTGTACAAAATATCAGCCATGTATCCCTTGTCACCGGGACGGGTCACACGAGCAAGCGCTGGGTTCGGTGAGTGTTCGAAGCAATCGTCGCGCTCAAGGTCCATGGCTTGCTGAGAAACCTGAGACGACAACGGTCAGGTCCTTGCTCACCCAAACACAGAGTGCCATCCCTGCTTAACTATAAAATAAAATCGGAAATGGTCCAGAGTGAGAAAATGAATACCAAACAAACCTGAAAGGACTTTGGTTGGACATTGTTGTCTTCGTCACCGCTCACCACCACTGTTACAAACTTCGACCCGTACTCTCCCGTCTCTGACTCCGGGACAGGCGTCGGGAACTGGTTTTGCATGTGAGCGGCCAGGACAATCTCATTTGACCTAAGGGCATATGATCCAGCATGGCGCGAGCAGATAACTTTTCGAGGGTCTTCTGCGAGCGGTTCCAGGTCCGTGAAGATCATCCCGATCTGTTGTGCATCAGTGGGAACACCGGCAGGAGTTTCACTACACACCTTTTGCATCCCCAACATGCCTGCAAGAGCATCGACAGAGTCTGAGTCGTGATCATTGTGCATGTCAATAGTGTTCCCGGTTGCGTGCTGGGGTGGCTCATAGATCACTTTCACAACGGCTTTGATGCCCAAGGGCACGTAGGTGTCCCTGCGTTGCATGTCAGAGGGGTGTGATAGTGAGGATCAAGAACCTACAATTCATACGTTCCATAGAGGAAGGCAAATCGTTGCAGCCCTGACTTACGCCAGAAGTCGATGAACTCGCCAAGAATGCTGCGGCTCTGAAACTCCACGCGATCGACAAAACGGAATTTCTGCTCGTTGTCAAAATTACTTGCCACAGACCACTATCCGTCATGCACCTGATGCCCAAGGAACATAGGTTTCGGTTGGCATGCGCTGCAGATCCCGATGGGCCACGGCTTGTGGGTGTTTTTCGGGCAGGGTCGAATATTCAAGTACTCGGGAACAAGGGTCGCAAACTTGTTCCCCCGTTGCAGCTTCATGTACGCATTAAATGACATGGTGTTGATGTTGCGCTCTTTGAGCAACGCAGGATCGTACGGCTGTCAACACGGGTTGAGACTGTGGACGGGAAGTGACAACGACAAGACCAACCTCGTACGGTGTGCAATGGGCACACATGGCCTTTTCCCCATGCTTACACCTAGCAACTCGTCAATACAATTGCAAGCAAGACTGTTGACAGCTCACAGTTGTTTGTTCATCGGACGCTCAACGAGACCGTCCATTGAGCGCAGCTGGGCGTCGATCGGTTGCAGTTCGACTGCAGGTCGTCGGGGAGTTGAAAGTGGGACCCCACGAGGGGTCGACACTGGGAGCCCGTTTGAGGAGGAAGTCGCGCTCAACACTGCTGCTGCCCCTGCAGCTGTGGTCCCTGCGGACGCGCCACCACCTTGTGGTGGTGACTCCATGTGAAGCATTTGACCGTTCCTGCACGCCGTAAGAAAGACGAAGAATTCATTCACCAGGCTTACTCCATCTTAAGCCCGGCAACAGTTTGATCATCCAGCAACTTTTTCCCATCCATTGCCAAAACCAAGCCGTCAATTGAACCTTCCACAAGTTTTCTCTTCAGCGCGCTGATCGTCGCGGTGCGCTCGATTTGCACCCGCTTCATACCCTCCGCCGTGCGAACGCGAACTGTGATCGACTGCATGCAACATCATCAACGAATGCAAACAACACTGGTCGAACACACCATCCTTCAAGACGCGATCAGTGTTCTCCAAAGCTTCCAAAAAGGGACCGAGGACAGCACCCAACAAGGGTGACGTTGACAAATTGACGCTGACCGCTCGTTATCGTTTTGCACTAGAGGAAAATTGTCTTGTGGCCCGTCCCAAAAAGGAAATGCCAAGCTGCTGTTACAGAATCACTTTATGAGGGTTCGGGTGCGAATCCCAAAATGAACATTAATCGAAAACAGTCGAGGAAAGAGATCACGAGGTTGCAGTCGACTTTGCAGCGCCTGGACCGTCTTGACGCTGCAAACAACTTGATCCATGGTATCGTGCTCAAATGCGAAAAAAACCACGATCCGAGTCGCCGCCGTATGCGATTGTTGAATCCAGCCCGACCCACACAATGACGCATGGGCCTCCTGACCTTTCCGGATCATCTCACGCGTTCCTTGGGCCCTCGGAAGCCCCCTCAGTCAAGTCCGTGTCACTCGCGGTCCTAATCACAATGCTTCTTCCCTCCCCGTACCTGCCGCAAGTTTGTTACAGAAACCCAAGTAAAGATTTGGATCATGCAATAAAGATTTGGATGTGCAAAGTGCGAACTCTCGCAATTGCAAAGTGCCCGAGGTTGAAACCTCTCGTAGGACGAATGAAAGCACCCGCAAGAACCTTTGCTCACCTGGAGTCTGCGGCAGAGGTGGCTCGTTGCTTGCGAGCGAGCTTTTCCAAGACATCTTTCTCCTCTTTTGAGAGCTCCTGCCAACAACTGTCAATAGCAGAGCAATGCGAGGGATGTGAGGGATTGAGTGATGTGAGTGATGTGAGAACGAAGATGCTAAGCGTGTGGTGGTCGGTTGGAGAGTGAGTGACATGACTCTATCCGTGTACTGGAGCTCCCTCCGTGAGAGTGCGTGCACCCAGGCGAGTACTACAGCAGAGTCGAAAGTTGATACTGGCATCATAAGCGAAGTGGGCACCATAGCGGAGTGAAAGGTGCAGTGTTGCAGGTGGGTGTCGGTGGGTGCAGCGTGGAGGGTGAAGGACTCGGGTCGGGGCGGGCAGCGCGAACAGGCACAGCACCTTCTCCAGCAGCGTGCAATCCTTGACATAGAGCACAGAGCCTTCTGCAATGTTCACCACACTTGTGTAGTACACAGTGTCGGCATTGACGTTCGAGTATCCAGACCAGGCCGATGTTTCACGCTCAAGAGAGGTCCACTTGAGTGCTTCAATGTCCAGGAGTGGCGTTCCAACGTACGACGGTGACCTCGTGACCTACAACGTAATGTTAAACAACGATCAAGGGAGGGAGAGGGGGGGGATGGAGACCGGGGGCAAAAATGACCACGTGGCTGCGACGTTGACAGTGAACACTGCGACGAGGAGCCACCGCCCCGCACGCCCCCTCCCCCCTCC
>QUTJ01031754.1:0-17076 GCA_003573635.1 Goniomonas avonlea | reverse complement strand
AGGAGTTGGAGAGGGGGTAACGACTAAGACCAGCGACGAAACAGCAGAACCACCCACGACAGCAACAGCAGGACGCACCCCGCGGAAGGAGGCGGCATCACTGGGACAGGCCAGGCCACCTCCCCAATTTTCCCTGGCCCAAATGTCCCCACGGTTCCAGGCGTTACAGCTACCGTGATCGTTAGCGACCCGCTCACATGGTCTTGCTCACGGTGTTTTGCAGCGATTTTGGTCTATTGCATTGAGAAATGTGTCGAGGCAAGCGGGGTGTGACGGCAATTGCCACCGAACCTCAGAAAACGAGAATGTGTTGCGGAGTGCCAGCAAGTGAAAAAGTGGAAAAAGTGGGGGAAAGTTTCGGACCGAAAAGGCCTGTTGAGGAAAGTGGGCAAGTGTCATTTCCAGGAGAAAGAATTGGGGAAATCGGTGGGTAGTGCCAGGGGAGGAAAATAGTTGGGGGCACACCGATGGCTCCCCCAGGGGACGGTAGATAACATGAAGCAAGCCCTGGGGTTGAATTCGGTGTTGTCTCGAGCAGAGACGGAAGGGGTGAGTGGTGCTTTGATTGGCTGAGAGTCGCGGTTAGGGGGAGGAGGGACAGGAGGATGGGAAAAGGCGAGGGGGGAGGGAGACAGGGAAGTGGAGGGGGAGAGAGAGGAGAGGACGAAAGGGGAGAGCGGGGGAGGAGGGAGTAGAGAGGGCGACAGAGCAGGGGAGGTGGGAGGGGGATGGGGGCAATGTAGCATAAACACAAACAGGAGCAATGTAGGACATGCCGACACGATGGCAAACTTGCGCAAGTGTCAGCGGTGGCGCTCGGTCACAGACAAAACCGAGCTCTATGTTACGTGGCGAGCTCCCGATCAACAAAGTAGACGGACACCGAAGTGAGACCTTGCAGAAGTGCAATCGGGGGAAAGAGCTGGATGTAGTTTTTGGAATTTTAGAAATTCGATGGCTCTCTGGATGAGCAGAACCCTAGCCTTATCGGAGGGTATTGAACAAAATCCGATCCACATATTCACCAGTCCCACGAGGTTTTCCCAGCGAATGCTCCGAATAATACTTCCCAATGCACCCATCATTCCACCCATCATTTGTTTCGCATTCACAAAGTGACCCATTTTTGTGAAGGGACGGTTATCACAGGAGAGTGGGTGAGTGAGAGAGAGAGGGGGAAAGAGGGTGGGGGGTGTAGGCGCACCGGTCTCTGGTGACTTTGCTCTTCATCGCCTTTCTCTCAGCTGCCTCTCTCCGGTCTTCTTCTGTCGAAAGAGTGCGGACCACACGAGCATGCCCCTTCACAATTAGGTGGATAAAATCAGGCTCTGTCCACTGCTTTATTAGCTCTGTGTGGGGGTGTGACTCATGGCACCCAAGTTGAAGAATCAAATTTCGACTGGTGTATCAAGGTGTCCCTCTCCTCTCCCTCCCTCTCTATCTCCCGCTCCCGCTCCCGCTCCCTTCCCTCACTCTCCTATTTGCCCCCCCCGCCCCCTCCTCCCCTGCCGCGCGCCTCACTCTGCTCGGCCCAGCATCGACCTCTCTCTCTGTCTCACCCCCATAGCGTGATGAAACCATACAGTACCGACCTTCATATGGGCGCCAGGTAGTACGTTTGAGTAGTGTAATGAGGTGGAGGAGGACCTTGTGCTCGCAGTCCTTCAACTGGGGCATTGTTCGAAGAAAACGAAGGATCTTCTCCACTCGAAGTGAATCAGTGTGCTGGTTTGTGCATTAATGGTCATTGCTTACAACAGAGAAGGGACACGATCTCCATCCTTGACAAAGATGCTCAACTTGACTTGGTCTACACTCGCACACCAACACCCACACACACACACACACACACACACACACTTCATCACACCGTTCATCACGAGTATAGCTGGGAGCTATGTGACAGCTTGTTGACAAATTGCATATCGTGATATCTGGGTATGAGTAGGTCGCAGACGGTGGACATTACTGCAGTTTACGGCCATACTTTCGTGATATTCGATAGACTAGACATCAATGTGGTCAGACCCCCCGACTTAGGTGTCGGTCACGTGCCCCCCTGGCTCGATGTGGCAGAAAGCACTTCATTATTCAAGATGGAAAGAAACTGTAGACCCGAGCCTTGCCACCGAGTACAACACTGCGAACTTGGCGACATCCCGTCCTGGCACAGTGTCACCAGATGTCGTGGCCAAATCGAGAAGTGTCCATGCACACATAACAGTACCATCGAGTTTGAGGTCTGAGACTGATGCAAGATCGTCTGCTGGTTGATGAGGACTCCCTTGAAAGAGAGCCTGACATCGGCAAGTGTCTTATCTGCCGTGTTCTGCCACCCCGCTCCGAGTCGGACGGGTAGTCCCACCAGATGACAGAGCTGGGTGTGTGCGGGCTCAAGGGGTCACCAACAATCGCCCTGTCCACAACATCGTAGTAATCATGCATCATGACTATGGTTTGTGATTGCGGCACGCTTGTCGACATACAAGTCATGTGATTAATTTGTTTCGACCCGACCCCAGGAAACAAGAGAAAGGACCACCACGAGAAAGGACCTGATCCCCCTAGACAACAGAATGCTGCTTTCATCTTGACCCTGGTCACGAAATAGTGATCTTGAACCCAGGATCAACACCCCCTCCCAAAACCGCCATCTGATTGTTGACTTGAGACATAAAATGACAATTTGTTTTCAAACAAGGTGCAACCCACTCCGAAACCACCATTTTATCACTGTCTCATGAAACGATTTTCATGACATGAGGATTTTGGGAGAGACCTGGGCCAAAAAACACCAAAAACCTGATCGACCCGAGGGCATGAAATGAGGATTTTGGGGCTGCCAAATGGATGAACATGAACCAGACCGAGCCTCAGAAATGGCGAAAAAAACGGATGACCCTGGGAATGTATCGGGTGGGGACGAGGGGATAGGAAAGCGAGCCCTCCCACTTCCCTGTCGCAGTTGTGACATGCTGGAACTCCACCTGTGTGGAGTTGATGCGGCCAATGATCATACTTCCAACAATAACTACACACACATTGGGAGTAACCGGTTGTGCAAGAGGACGGCACGGAAGGTCAATGCTTGCATCTCAACAGGTCTCAACGGACGGCCTGCAATTGCTCACATTCGCCTCATTGAATGTGCATGCAGTTGGCCACGTGTGTCCTGCTACATGTCAGACACACACAAGATGGAGCCAGCAATATGCTGGGACCATTTTTCTAGAGGTGGTGAGGTAGCCCGAGGAGATCAGAGCAATATCATCTATCAGGATAACTGCACCATCACTATCCAGCCTGTGGTTCCCAAGATGCCTCCTCAGTGTCGACAACACAGTCGCTTCAAGCACTGACGCAGTCACCACAGAAGTCTGGCACCAATGTGGATGGTCTATGCAGCTACTGCAAATTCTCATCTGCAATGGCAAATCCATATCCAAGCAGCCGGCTGCATCATACGGGATTTCATAACTGTGTCCCGCTCCGCGAAGATGCCATGCAGTTGCACCAATCACGCTGGATGGGCCACCTGGTCCAAGTTCTATTCGCCAAGACAGTTGTCACAGGCATGAAAGATAATGAAGATGGTTTGTACACTCTGTTCAGCCTCAGCTCAAGTGGGAGGAGTGGGCGGCCAACGTACATCACATCTGTTATGGTTGATCGTTGACAGCATCTGTTCTGACACATTTGTGTTGCGAGAGTGAGTCATATGCAGTAGAGTTCTCTACTTATCCATAGGTCCCACAAAGGGCCGTTGCCTTTCGTGGAACCATGCTTTCGAGGAACCCAGCTGAATGATGCACAGATCTTATCCTTGATCATTGCTAATTCAAGTGATTCGTCTAAGGCCTTTCAGGCAGACAATGATGCTTCGAGGTCAGACCTGCTGTGTCTGTATGACCCAGAGTCCGGATGTGACTGTGCATCAGCCTCAAGACCCAACAGTTATTATTGTGGGGTACATGGGGCACCAATTAATTTGCTGGATGCTCCAACAGCTGGAAACACCAATGACACTCCACCTTTGGCACGGATTACACGCCTAATACCTCGCCACCGCATGCAACTCCGACCTAGTCACAGGGCAGCCTTGAACCCTGACCATTTGTCAACAGTGTGTTGCAACGATGACTGCCCTGAGAAGGCAGTACCACTACGCGCCAGCAGCCTGATCGCAAGGTGACACCCCAATGAGCAACTCACCTGCATGTAAGGCGGCGAAGGCAAGCGAAGATGAGAAGTGTTTCGGGCCCACCCAAGTATTGGGAGGTTGGGAAACAGATGAGATATTGAAGAAATGTCAGAGACACCTCTTCTTTTGATCTAGCTCTCCAAAGACGAGCCAATGACAGCTACGGGTGTGGATGAGCTGATTAAGCCAACATACCTGGCACACCATTTCAAGTCCCTCCCGATGCAAGCAGAATTCTCTGAGGAATGTGTGTGGCCTCCCTGACAATGCATGGCCATCAGTGCGCAGCCGCACGCCGGTTCTGCCAAGTGCCAAGTGCCCATCGAGCATCGCAGGACAATCGAGCTGATGTACTACCCAGTGGTTTACTGGTGGTACTTTGCCATCGCCAGAGGTGTTTGCCAGGGGACCACCAGATCTGCGAGCCTATGCACCGGCGGGGGCAGCGGCGGTTACAGCAGAGCCACACGAAACCCAAATTCAACCAGGTTCAGTGCAGCAAGTGCCAGCAGTCACATGGCCAGGGATTGGAGCCAGCCAGTCAGCAAAGAAGCATGCAGCTGCAGCCGCAAAGAACAGCGATTGACTGGACCTGTGTTGAATGCAGCCAGCCTGACCATTGATCTCTCTCTCTATCTATCTCTCTCACACACACTGGTAGTCACGGCGCCCGCCAACCGCCAGTCGCCTCGAGTGTGGCACTGTGGCTGCATTTGCCGGAGCAATGATGCTGGTGGTGACAGCTGTGGCAGCGGCAGTCGCACTAGACATGCCAGGCGTGACTGGAGTGACAGCCTTTCAGCAGTGATGAGCCTCGGCCGCGGTTTCGCGGAGAGCAAGCAACTGGCGGCTAGGGCAGTGTGGCAGCATCCTCCTCTGATCGGTGCTGGAGTGTGCTCGCTCCGAGCATGTAACTAGGTTGCAGCAGTCGTTGCGACAGTCGAACACGCATGTGGCATATTGCAACACATGCACGGGGGACTGTCAATGGACAAGGGCAACACAGCACAGCAGCTGGTTTCGCGGGTACTGCAGGCGATGGAGACAGCACATTTCGACCCAGTGCTACCGCACCCGTTGGCGCCAGACATGAGATTTACCCACGGTTTACCCATGGTTTCCGTTGGACGATCAGTGTTGCCAAGCAGCATATCGATGTGCTGATGATACATCGACGGGAAGGCCAGACATACTCATCATGGTCCCAAGGTGTACCACACAGTTGGAGAGTGTGGACAGAGCTACGTGATGTGTTTCAGCAAACAGTAGTCTTCGGTATCCAGGATGACATGGAACAGCTGAGGGGGCAGGGGTGGTAAATGTGTGGGGCACCATACGAGGTATGGTCGCATATCTGCAATGGATGGCCATGCAACCACGAGGGCGCGGTCGGCGCAGAACGAGTTTCTGCAGAGTGGCAACCCGCACCCACAAGTGGGAGAGCCGCTAAGCTATGCGCCTCATATGTTCATGCTAATGCACTATGTGCCAAAGGAGCGAATGATGGCTCCTTGAAGTGGAGATTAGTGTTCGACTGTAAGAAGTCAAAACATATTAACTTAATGGAGTTGGCAAGGGTGTAGTGCACGGAGGATGATGCCATCCCAATAACCACACCAACATTGATCCAGTACAAGACAGACGAGCTGGACGCTTTCCTCAGCAAGCCACGGTACTGGGAGCATCACGATGTGATGTCAGTGGTGAACTCAAGTGACGAGTCAGTTTGGCATCAGGGGTAAATGTCGTTCCGCGCAACTGACGGCCCCTGGATTCAGATGCAAGTGGTGGCAGCAGTCGCCACAATGTGTGTGCAAGGTTGGGGCGACCACAAGGCCCATGAGGGGCAGATCACGCCCACTGGACAATTGGAGGTCATGATGGATGACTATTACGGGACAGTTGAACCACGGTCCGTCCCATTGAAGTCCAGGGTGATGCGGCACGGCCACCATAAACCCTTGTGTGTGATCAGCAGGTACATCCTGACACCATTATGCTGTAGGCCGTGACAGATGCACCAGTCGCATGCCTCTACTGCTTCGGGTAGGAGCTGGACCTTTCAGCCTTTGTGCCACAATTTCGCGACTGGTATGAACTGCACCCCATAATCCGCTGATCACTCGCGTAAGCGGCAAGTTGCCCCATTGACCCTTGCAGTCAGTCTCGTTCAGGTTCAGCTTGAGCTCCTTCGGGTGTACAGCTTCTGAATGAAATCATAAATGTGTGTTCGGCCCTCTCTCTTGGATGCTGCCATGTAGTTCAAGCGGCCCACAACTTTGGCACAGCGACGTGTGTCCACTCATCTGCTCTTTGCAAGTGTCGCACTAGAGCATTGCACCGCCGGAGGTTCGCTCATCTGCACGTTAGGGAACGGCAAGTTTGGCAGTGCCAAGGGGAGCCGGCTTCTCGACCACTTCAACAGGTTTCTGTGGTTGAGGTCCAGTGCAAGGATCAGATTGCAAATGGTTCGCTTGTGGCCGATCTGTGGTAGTCCAGCAACATCGGTTTCAATCAGCGGAAGGTGCTCGGGTACTGGGAGTCCAATACATGCAAGATCTATGCTGGTGAAGACATATGCCAGCAGCTTGGGCTCCCGAAGGGATTCGAAGCAGCCGGGGAACACCAAGACCGACGAGGACGTCGTGGAGGACATCTGCGCATGGGCGGAGGCTGCCGGCAGGGGTAAGGCCGCGGCACCCAGCCGTGGTGTGGCGATGCAGGCGGAGGAGACCAAGTCGACTGGGCTACAGCAAAGGCCAAGGCTTTGCTGAAGGACAACTTCTTGAAGGTGCCGTGGTGGTACTCACTGAGCACCCGTCGTTGAGGATCACTCGTTGCGTTCACGAAGCAAGTCGGCCACCAGCAACTCAAGCTTGCAGAAATTAGGATTGATCCACCAAGTGTGTCCGTGGACAGGTTGTTGAAAAACAAACGTGGCGACTCTGCCTCCACCAGCAGCTGTGTTCGGCTCTAGAGCCGGCAAGAGACAGGGCCCGGCCCCTGCTGTGGAAACTGTGCCCGACCCCGCTGTTCAGCGAGCAAGAAGGTGTGGTGTGTCTGTGTGCCTGTATGGAAGTGTTGGAGGGGGAGGGGGCTCTAGAGCCGACTAGAGACAGGGCCCGGCCCCTGCTGTGGAGGCAGTGCCCGACCCCGCTGTCCAGCAAGCAAGAAGGTGTGGGGTCTGTCTGTGTCAGTTTTTACTGCTAAAATGTGTCGGTCCCTACTTGATTCTGGGACTGGATGGGGATAACTGCATTTTCCTTCACATCGACAACACTCAGCCAGTTGCCGCCATCAATAAAGGTTATTCACCTTCATTGAGCCCAGATGCCTTTGACCTGGGCCTCCCAGGTACATCCTGGTACAATTGTTGGCGAACGTGTGCTTAATCCACCAAGTGATGTCCAAGCAAGCTTGCGGTGTTAGCAAGCTGTAGTCGTCCTCACGCCAAGTGCGATGACTCGGCACAATGCTGATGATTCGAGTCTTGTGGCAGCTCTGTCACTTGGACAGAACGCGAAGCCCATCAAGGGCAAATCCTAAGCCCATCAAGGGCAAAGGGTACATCTGTGTTGTCGCGCTTTGTGCAGAGAAGAATCCCAGGGTAGAGCGTGTGGATGAATGAGTACATGAAAGATTTTGGGTAATACACCGTGTAGTTGAGCTTGCCGGTGACATGCACACACTGAATCGCACTGACTCGCTTGTTCCGGTTGGCAATAGCGATTAGCTTGGCAGCGAGGCGGAGAGCGCCKTCCAGCTTCTTGACTGGAATAGAGGCCAGGTCCGTTCCGGGGCGAATGACAACTCCCTTGAACGGCAGTCTAACTCCGGCTTGTGTCTCATCAATGTGGAATCTAACGCCGAGTCGCTTTAGTGGGCCAGTTAAATGGTGTAGCGCGATCGCCCCTCATTGTGGCCTGAATGTTTGCAGTCGAAGACAAGAGACCACTTGAGTGTTCCATCATCTTCGACTTTGGTCACAAAGTTCTTCGGCATTAGGAGGTGTGGCATGTCGGAGTGCGGACCCTCCCACTTGCCGGTGCCGCTCACGACACGCGAAAATTTGGGTTGACCTGATATGGGTCGGTCGGGTCAACACTCAGAGAGCGGATCCCGGTTGACCTTTTGAAGGTCTGACCGAGGGGCAGTGAGAGCCAGTTCCTTCCAGAGATTGTAGGGAATGCTGTACTGCAACTTCCGCCAGACTATGGCGGTGCACCACAAGCACACCATTTGGCTCAATGAAGCTGGGAATGGGCAAGCGGTGCATAGATTGTGTCGCCGGTGTCCAGAGCCCCTGAGTCCAGCGATCATGGCTTTGTTAAAGAGCTCGATAAGCTCAACCGCTGCTGTGGTACAGCAAGGAACTTAACGGTCTTCCCCTCCGATGGTGTGCTTGAGTCAACCATCCTCTGCATGATGGGCAAAACATCCTCCCAGGAGTTGAATAAATTTGGTGACCAGTCACTCTGGAAATCATGGTTCGAATGCGCACATTTTGCGGGAGGACAATCAGAGCAACCAAAACAGAGTAATTCCCTTCTACATGAAGACTTCTCCAAGGGCGGTTGGTAAGGGACAGCTCAGCAAGCTGCTTAGTGACCAGAGTCGAAGCGAAATCACTAATTGGCATAGGGGGAGCAGTTTGACTTTTTGGATATTCACCGGTGAGTGGGGGCATATCAGCGAACTTGTCCTCAGACGACTCTTTAGTCATCAGTCAGTGTCCTCCTCCCAGTGCTGGCACTTAGAATTTCGTTTTGGTCATTTTTTCAATTTCAATTGAAGAGGCAGCTCAAAGCTCATCTGTGATACGAGCTCGGCAGTCTGCCAGGTGATGGCCAGGCTTGCTGCAGTCACAGATGATACTGCTGTGAATTCAGGCAAGCTTAGCTGCTGACACTGCTGCCGGAGATCAAAGTAGATCTCGTATTGAGTACATCTCGTATCTTGGAGCAGCGGCAGCGTAGGCCTGCGACGATTCGCTGCGGGCGACCATGTTCTGGTGCTCCGCCAACAGGTAGGGGTTGTAGAACTTTGTTCATTTGGGCTTGGAGGGCAACACGACTAAAGGGCACCAGCTTGAGGTACTCCCAAGCAACAGGCCATCCATGTTGAAATTCGATGGCTTTGAGGTGTTCGCGTCCTGAGAGAAGGCCTTTGGCCCATTTCTCTTGTCCTGATCAAGCAGCTTACATTCGAGTAGAGTGGTGAGCTGCAATTCCAGCAGATGGACCCTCACACCCATCTTCGGGTGAGAGTAATATCTGTTGGAGATAGTAGGTGTCTCGTGTGAGTGGTTGATGGAGTAGTTACCATAGAGCTTCTTCAAGATGTCCTTTGTGTAAATGTCTGTCTTGCAGCTGGTGGTGAAGTCAGCCACACTGAAACACTGCTCCTTGGTCGGGGCTTTGCGGCGGGCCAGCTCCAGTGCTGCTGTGGAGCCGATCAAGAAATCGGTAACCTGCTCCAGTTCGTGACAGGCAATAACTTCGGGTGTGCGACATTGCTGCAGCTGAGACATTCGTCGCAGACATGGGCACCTGTCTCGAAGTGGTGCATCTTGCTGCAGTTGGTGCAGTCCCGATCCCAGATGGAGCTGCAGGTCAGGCAGAGCATATGGCTCATGCTGGCAGTAACCTGGCCATCGACATGTGTGGGGCAGTCGTGGATATGCAGGTGTCCTCGAACATGTTGAGGTCGGCGTTCAAAATGTAGAGGCTGTCCGGAGTTGCAAGCAGGTTCTGAGTCACAATGGTTGGGGTGAAGCAGGGCCAGGTAGTCGGCATCAGAGATGCCAACTGCTCTCACAGGCATGGCGTGAATCTCGTAAGCACCATTTGTGAACGGGCAGAGCAGTGTAACTGGGGAACGATGGGTGCATTGGGTGTCTTTTCGAATAAAAGTCTGGACTCCACTGTGAAAACAGTGATGGTAAGGAGGGCAAGGATCGCTAAGATCACTACAAAAATCCAAGAAAGCACAACAGGCAAAGACCCCAGAGTTCCCAGCATGAGCGACATGAAACAAAAGGCCACTGTTCGTTCGGGTCACTTGTGTGGATTCAGACTACCTGAATTAGACTCACACCAGTTCACAGAGAGCTGAGAAGAGAGCCAGAAGCGGCAAGAACGATAGATGGGCAAACTAGAGCTGAAGCTCGCAGTCTTGCAGTACAAGACCATTGTGCTAGTGTAAGTCTAAAGACTTGCGAACAGGCCAGAGACCTGACTCGAGTCAGAGACAATATAAAGCAACACACGTGTCGCTTTGGAACACACACACAGACAACACAAACAGAGAGACACCGAGATCTGCAGTGCATTGTGGGAGAGCCAATTCTCCACCTCAGTATTGCACACTCTGTGCAGTTTCTCTTTTCCTCATGGACTGCTCTGCATGGACATCTCTCACCGGGGTTAGACACATCTCCAGTTCCAGAAAAATGGGGGAAAAAAAATGGTTTCCATTTTGTAACCAACACCGCAGCTACAAAAGGAACAGGGACATGACCTCTGCACTCACACTCTCACCTCCCCTCCTCCCCCCGCCCCCTCCCCCCGGCCTCCACACTGCAGCAAGTGATAAGAAAAGGACACACACACACCACACACCAGTACTGAGAGATATGGAGTGCGATCAACAACCATAAAGGTGCAATTTGTGATGCAGGTCACTGTCATATCTGCCGGCGCGTCATCCCCCAGCAGCGCTCCCTCCAAAAAACCCGCGCCGCCGCGTAGGGTTGTGATTGTTTGCTGTTGGAGCAAGGTGAGTGCATAAACAAAAAACAAAACATAAAAGTGAACTGTGTGCACCCTCCTAGCTCTCCGATTCTCTCTCCATCTGGCTCACCCCATGCTTGTTATTGCCCCAGATTCGCAAATTGGCTTCGAGTTCCAAAGTTTCATGCAACTGGTTAACATAGAGTGTTTTGTGTTTTTGCAAGTACAGACAGTTGTCCAGTGTTGGCACGTGACTGTGGTTACAGCGATAGACATTTTGATAGACAATACAGACTCCCACAGGGGAAGTTGAGCAAATTAAAATTAAGAGAGGAGGGGGGGGGGGGCAGTGGACAACATCGAGCAGCCAGGAATGCAAACAACATGGTGAAACATTTCCCAAGTTTTGACACACACAGTGTGAGTACACATGTTCGGATAGGTTGTCCTGTGTTTTGTGACCTATGATAGTCCCAGGCCATCCAAGTCTGATCAGCTCTGGGGAGCACATAATGTGAAATCCCTTCACCCATCCAAATCTCTATCTCTCTCTCTCTTGCTCTGTGTGTGTCAGTTGCTCTAGTAGTTTGTCTCATAAGATGAAAGAGTGCTCCTCAATATACCTCATTATGTGAAAACAATCCCTCACATTCGTCACAACAAGAAGTGAAGAAATGTGGGAGGGTAGGAGCAATCTGGTGCCGCAGCATCCACAGAGTGTGAAGAGCTCTGAACAAGTGCAATGTTGACGGCTAATGTACTGGTGGGCCTCAACTCCCGGTGTTTACTGTGGACTGCCGGTGCTGGAACAAGGTGCACTGATGTTGATGTCTGGCTGTGAGTCGGAATTGAATGAAAGAGTTTCTCATTGAATGCATCATTGTGGAGTGTGATGTGGTCCAAAGACACTATCAAAAAAAAATCACAGGCCCCAGGCCGTTCTGGCCACTTGCTTTGAAACACAGTCCTTGATCTGATTTGCCACTGACCTGTAAGCAACCTGCCAGCACACCTTCGTTCAGGTTCCAACGTGTTTTCCAGGGCGGACAACAGCCAGGGCACCCAATAAGCAGACTGTGTTGCAGAGTTGACTCTTACAATGTCTTGCAACGTGTTTCATGTGTGTTTAAATGACCCAGCAGCAAATCAGTGGCAAATCAGCCCAAGGACTGTGTATCAAAGCCTGGCAAGTGGCCAAGCCACCCTCCAGCGCATAGCTCTACCTTTTCTTCTGCATTCACAATTTTTAGATGGCTGACAACCTCGGAGTAACCTTGCTGTCATTCCCATTCACTTGGGCCTCCCTTATTGTGGCTGCAACTGGCGTCAGTATGACCTCCTCCACACCTGCAAAGGTAGGTGGAACAGAGGGGACAATGTAACAGTCCGCAAGTCAGATATGAAGACGCAACTGGAGGTCTGATGTCTTCAAGCTCACCAAGTCCTCACTCTGGTGGGTGAAGCTTAGATAACACCAAGACATAGTCACCATCAGTGTAGGTGGTGGGGTGGAAGTGGAACTGACTTGCATGACATCTACCTGGTGCTGTTGTGCTGCTTGTATTGTGCTGGCTTTGAAGCCTTCGAGTGGCGGATGCTCGCAATGCGGGAGTGTTTCCAGAGCCCACTCAGAGCCTGAATCAAGCCACAAAAGGGTTTTCGACTTGTCACTTGTGYGTACCTGATGGTTGGTATGACAGTGTTTCCAAAAACCGTCAGTGTACGTGCTGTKAAAGGCGAGAAAACTGTAGTCATCGAGGTGCCGCTGGAAACGAAAACAAGGTGCTTTGTCCAAGGCATTGACGCATTTAACACGTAGTGCAGAATATTGGATCGACCTGTCGAAGAGCCTGTCGCAGAGGGGTTGAGGTGAGTGTTCTGGTGTTCCTGCGAGCCCAACGTCTCCGCAGTCGGCTGCTTGCTGCACTCAATCCTGCACCAAAACCTCAGAAAAAGAAGAAAACAGGGGATGCCGCAGCTGTGGTTGAAGCACCTGTGGTGAAATTCCTGTGACGCTATGTGGGCCTGATGGAAGTCCGGTCCCGGAAACGTATGTCGTTCTGTCTCAGCGGCCTGTTCTGCGGTGATGAGCTTCTGCCAGTAATAGTCTCTGTAGCTTGTTTTGTGCTGAAGGAGCACTGCCAGCATCCTGCAGGACACCTGTTGATGGTACTCCTGCCCAGTGCTCTTTCACAACACCCTCGGAGGGATGGAACAGTTCAACAAGGTCAAGGCTGCCCCTGCTTCTTCCCTGAGAATACCCCTTTGGACCACCTACTTGATGAACCTCTTGTGGCTTGGCACAGTAGAGGAGTGCTTGTGTAAATTGGGGTGAACCATGATCTGCCAGCCAGGGGTTTGTTGAAACAGTCCTGCCGCCACCTGCGTGACATTCTGCACTATGGCAGACTGGAGCACCACAATCGCGACAATGCCGGAGAACTTTTTCAGTTCTCCGGTCAGGAAGGCAGAGGTGATGACCTGGGTGGCGGATGCACTGCCGGTGTCCTCATCCACGGTAACTAAGCGGACTGTAGAGATTGTCCTCCACGGTCGCTGCAGTCTGCATGATCAGAAAAAATGATTCAATTCTGGTTGTGGTAGAGAGAGGGGTAACTATTGATTCGAAGTTTTGTGCTGTGAGAGGGTTCATCTTGTCATGAGTCCTCGGATCATCTTCAAGGGCACAGGTTAGTTCTTCAAAGCTATCAACCTGTGAGGTTAGAATGAATAATTGGTTTCTGCAAAGATTTCGTCCTTCTTTGCCTGGACAGTTCCACCCTCCTCGGGACTCAGGGGACTGCCAGGACTTCCCATCTCCTCCACAGGAGAGAGATGGGTTTGCATCTCTCTGGTACTCCTGCCACTACACACTCAGTAAAAGGCAAGGAGGGGTCGTTGGTGAGCGCCAACGATCGCACTGGGTCAATGCCAAGGCATATCCTTCCCAGTTTTTCTGCCATGGCCTGAGGCGCACCACAGTGCTCGCATCTGCGTCTAACAACTGAGAGTGCTCGTGCTCAGTGCTCGAGCACCACAGTGCTCGCATCTGCGTCTAACAACTGAGAGGCACCAACAGGGATCCCATTCTGTGAAGAATCCATTCTGTGAAGAATTATTGAAAGAACAATAAAACAACTTTGGGACCCAACGAGCCGTGCCACTGCTCATCTCTCTGTTCTCAAGACCACTTTTGTCGCTCGAGAAAGTGGCCCCCCAGGCTGCTGGGTCCTAGTGCGACTTCACCCATCTGAAAAATAGATTCATAACAACCCGATGGATCACTCAATGGATTTCACTCGATGGATCGGCCAGCACCCCGTTCCCAGTCCTGGCACGAACCCTAACCACCCCCAGAACAGCCCCCACCATCTGCATCTCCAACTTTTGCAGCTCACCTGTGTTGTTGGTTGTGATGGCTCCTGTTCTGCCATCAGTAGTTGAGTAAAGAAGAAGAATGAACCCTTTTTCAGAAGTCGGGAACTACCTCAGACAGAAGCCTTTCCAGGACAGAGCACGCAATGCACAATCCGGAAAAAACAGAGAAAACCAGAAAACCCAGGTCTGGTTGAAAAGGACGCCGCCAAAGGAAAAGAAGAAGGAAACAACAAGGAAAAAGAAAGCATCAAGCATCTCATTGATGTGATTCTTCAATGCTAACGCGACAGGAAGAAGAAGATGATGGAGATGCGCATCAAGAAGGAAGTCATCAAGTTTGAGGTAAGTCCACACACTGAGCGAGCACTGATTTTTACTAACCCATTTTCGACAGGCTTTGAACATCAATCTGTCTGACCTTGTCAACAAGAGCACCGAAGAGCTTACCAAGCTCTACTACATGGCTCTGGAGGATGAAAGCAAGTTCCATGTGGTCAGCCACATCAATTCAAGGTAAGTCGAGTCTAGTTGCGATTTTTTTTCTCTAACCCGATTCTCACAGGTCTATGGGTGCAATCCTCAATCAAGAAAAAGATCAACAAGGAAGAGACTTGGGACACATAGTGCAAGGAGAACCTTCTCAAGTCCAAGCGCATGATCGACCGCTTGATCCAGTGGTTCCTCTTCTGCCACAGGTACCCCTGCGTGATCTGAATCGATCACCCGCTTCGCAAACTAATCCCAATGCTTAACCAGCTTTGGGAGGCATGCAAGGTCAGTATTATTGATTTTCCATCACTCTTTCATTCACTAACCCATTTTCACAGTTCAACGACGACCTGCACAAGTTGCTCTCAGAGTCAACCAACAGGAGTACCACCACCATCGACCCCTTTGACAACAACGAATCTAATGAGGATCTTGGTAAGTGTTGTAATGTTTTATTCCATTTCTAACCCATTCTCACAGATTTCAGCGATCAACAAGAAGGTGGGCTTCCCCCCTGAGGTTCTGGGTAGTGCCTACTCGTCAGATATGATATCATAAAAATATGATTGTAATTCAAATTCACCTTAAGGCAAAATGGGATATTTGCACTACAGTTGGCGGATCGATCTGAATTTTTCCAAGGAATTAGAATATAACCCCTAGGACAGAGTTTCAGTTGAGGGCGCGGAGCCAGGGAACATGAGGCGAAAGTGGAGAAGGAAGAGGCGTGTAAGCGCTTTATTGAGGAGTGTCGTTGCTGGCTGCAGGCTGCAGGAGAAGGAAGCAGCGGAGCTGGGGCTGGTCCTGTCTCCGATGACGCTGACGATGACCGACTCGGCGGTGGCGGCGCAAGCCCAGTGGCCCCCCAGACCAATCCGGGTGGATCTCACATCGGAGGCGGGGTCGGTGGGAAAACGGCTACCCAAGGAGGTGCGAAGGCTGGCAAAGAAGCTCAAACACCATGAGAAGAAGCTCCGGATGCCCGGCTGGAACTGGAGTGCATCACGCGGAAGGCAGGCCCTCCAGCGGAAAAGGAGAGGGGGAGGAAGGTGCCTCCTCCCCGAATCTACCCCGAAACGCAAGCGCAGAGCAACGGCGGGGGCTGCAGCAAAGCATGGTCGCACGACCAGAGGAGGGAAGTTGCGGGTGGCTTCCGGAAAGAAGTCGGATTCATTGGAGTCAGAACAGGCGGAGTTGGACGAGTTGGACGAGACGGGTGAGGAGGAGGAGACGTCGGACTCTGGGGAGTCAGACCCCTCAGTGACATCCATTGTGTCCCGGCCTAGCCTGGGAAGATGAAACCGGGAGCAGGGGAAGAAGCACCGATACTTGGGGGGTGTTGTGTGTGGGGTGTTGTCCCGTCTACGAACACTTTGGTGTGAGTTACACCAAGTAATTGTTCAAGCCACTCGTGGTGGGAGAGCAGATAGCCAGCCAAGGAAGGCTGAATGTAGCGACATGTTAGAGTGTGTGAGTGTGCATGGTATGGTGTGGGCACGGTTGAGCTTGCCTGTGATGTGGGTGCACACACAGTCCAGGCCAAGCTTGGCTGCAAACTCCACAAAGTGCTTCACAGACCAAGATGTGTAGGATAGAAACCTGAAGGATTCCTTGAAGTTACCGCTAAATGTTTGGATCTCAACAGCAAGACCTGGAAAGTGGTGGTGCTGTGTAGGGATACAGGGGGGCGGATGACCCAATAGTGATCACCACACTGAGCTTGATCCAGTACAAGATGGAACACACTGCCACACATACGAGGAGCTTGGTGGTCAGTCATTCTGCAAGTGGTTCAGGTAGATGGTCTCAGATATGGGTCTCCTCCCTGATGAACACCTCTCTGATGAGCAGTTTCAGGCTTTAGGGTACTGGCACTCCAAAAGTGTTGCACAGAGCTACAGGGTGGCAAGAAGAGGGTCGAAGTGCTTGTCCTTGCAGAACAGGGGCTTGGCGATCCAAAAGTGGACAGAGTAACTTTCTGAGTAGAAGCAGTGGCCAATGAAGGCCTCATAGACACAAGATGTTGGGCCAAGTTGGAAACAGACGAAATCCATCAACCTGTTTGCAGCTGACAGCAGCGACCGCTGGGTCAAAGTTGACACCCCACTGTCCAGGTCATGCCTGTCCAGGAAATCTGGGCATAGGGCTCAAAGGTTACCCTCAGCGACAAGGTGGCAGCACATATCGTTGGTGGATCCAACACAGTCTGGACAACGGATGTACCTAGTGCCTCCTAGTCGAGTACGATATCGTACCAGTACGACGTTTTTTTTCAGT
>QUTJ01031753.1:0-17072 GCA_003573635.1 Goniomonas avonlea | reverse complement strand
GGGGGGGAGTCGGTGCACTTACATGAGGGTCACGGTTGTGTTCAGCCCTCAGTGCACGATCCGCCAAGGGCTGTAAGTAAGGCATCATCACCATCTGCAGGCACTCGTTACCCGAGGGGCGCAGCGCTGGGTCGGGATTCAGCATCTTTCGAATGACGTCGCTCAGGTTTCCCGGAGGAAGCTTGGTCAGATCGAACTTCCCAGGTTCTTTGTACCGCAGGTCGATGAGAGTCATCATCTGGTAGAAAATTGTGCCCACAGACCAGACATCTGCCTTTTCATTGTAGGGCTGCTTCTTTTTAACCTCAGGGGCCATGTGCATGAGAGTTCCAACGCGTGTGCTGCTGCTGTTGTCCTGCTCCGAGAACACCTTTGCCAGTCCAAAATCAGCTATCTTGATATCATCACCCTTCAGTAGGACGTTTTGTGGCTTGAAGTCGCGATGCACTACATTGTGTTTGTGCATGAAGGCCATCGCCTGAACAACCTGCAGCGACGGACGGAAATGAGACAAATGACGAATGGAAATGAGACGAATCCGGACAAACTTAATCTGTGGTGCAATCCAGGGGCCAAGCACTCAAGACATATCATGTAAGGAATTATTCAAACATGCACCAACCTGGAAAAAATAAGACAAGATTTTCTCGGGCGGGATGGGCTGGCCCTTCTTCTTCATTGCTGCGTACGTCAGCGCACCGAGGTCACCCGCGTCACAGAACTCCAGAACGAGGTTGAGATTTTCTTTTTGTGGATAAAAGTCCTGCAAGTTGTTTAGCCGTCAGTGACTTGAAACAGGCGTGCGCACCTTCATCTCGACAATGTTTGGGTGTCTGAGCTGAAACAGGAGACGTATCTCCTGAAGGATGTACGACGCAACTCCCTGATTGTATTTGTTGCCAATGCACTGGACCTGTTTAATAACGTAAAGCTGTCCGTCTGCCATCCCGCGGGCAAGCAGCGCCTTGGACGACGCTCCCGAACCCAGTGGCTTCACGACATTGTAGGCCTGGAGTCGCGGGATTTCTCCCGTCGGCATCGGACCGGGCTGTGGCGTGCCAGGCGACTGCGACGGGCCTAGCCGTTGCATCTGTGTTCGAATAAAGTCCATTTCACAAGGAGTGCAGTGGTGGCAACGGTGTCAAACGTGTGCTCCGCGCCTAGGAGGAGCCGCGCCAAGAACCGATGGTTCAAAAGTCCGATTCCCATACACGAAAGTCAAGATAAGATTTCCCTCAACGTTAGTGAAAAAAGGGGCGCCGCTGACGGTTGACCTGGCGAGGCTGGCGTCCGGTGTAACTTTTTTGAATTTCGTAATTTTAACCCTTTACCGGATTTTTGACGAGCCGCTGGAGTGGTCAATCTCGCAATGCACGCTCGGGGGTCTTTGGGAGCTCGGCATGGGCATGTGGAGGCTACACATATCAATAAAACAACTCGAGCCATTCATCCTTCAAGTTGAACAGCTTTGGCACGGTGTGCCAGTCAGTGAAGCACGTACGACGACTTGCTGGGTCGTGACAGAGGGCGGTGTCGCATTTCTCACAAAAAGTGAGCATGCGGTGGCGCTCCCCGAGCAGGCGGCAAAGCTTGCACTGAAGCAAATTTTGCCCAAAGCTGGGGAAATGACCCGGTTGGAGTCTGCGCTCTTCCAGGTCCATCTTGCGCCGCTTAGAGAGGTGGGGGACGCCCAGGCCTGAATGGGGGTCTGAACAGGTGCCATCCGGTTTTTGGGCCAGCTGTTGAATCAGATCAAGCCTTAAAGGGAGCTGCGCTGTGTGTTGGCCGCTCAGCGGTTTCCAGGATGTTTGAATAAACTCTCTCTCTCTGTGCAACTAGGATGGTAGACCTTGTAGATGATGTAGGCATTGCAAACGGCGGTATCAAGGAGGTAGAAAAGGAAACAGTGCGGCATTTCCTGGACTTGATCATGATCTAGGTATGGTACTGCTCTCACAGCTGGTCTGCGAGGTCCACGCCCCCCATATGGGTGTTGACACCGGCGTGTTGTAGCGATTAATATAGCTTTGGGGCAAGGAAACTAGATCAAGTTTCTCATCATTTTTTTGGCCATGTACGCCCACATCACGGAACTGACGGAACCCGCGGGGTCCACGTTGTCCAGCATATTCACCACCTTGTTGTCCATCCGGGACGTGGCAACAATGCCTTTGTCCGTGCTGAGGAACTTCGAAGTGCCTCGCATGAGAAACTTTTACGGCTAGCATTTGCGAAAGACGGAAAAACTTCGTGGTAAAGTACAATTTATTAGTCGTTTYGCAAAGCCCCCGCAGGGGACGACAAAGGGACTCGGAGGACGCCGCGTCGGGAATCAAACCGCGACGGGGTCTACAATTCAGAATCTATACTATGCTCGTCCACAAAGTGTAGGCCCGTCCATGTGGTCCCGGCGGATGAGGCCCAGCCCGGCGAAGCTCCGCGCACCCTTGTCCTCACGTAGTCCGGGGAGACAGAAAAACTTCGTAATTTTAATGGCTTGATTTTTCGCGAGCAAGGAAATCGACAGATGGCGCGCTTTGGCACGCATGTCCCCCAATCTGAGTGGCCAAGCCGCGGCATTCGGATTCCGCGTTTGACATTGACGTGTCAATTTGCAGGGGTTCCGTCGTGTTGCCCGCTTTGATCCACTGGACCTCGCCCCCCCTGCAGACAAAGCTGATTCGGAGATTCCTCCGCTAGTCTGAATTGACAAGACCCATGCACAGGACCCCGAAAACGGGTTATTATACTGCCAGGGTGTCTTAGGTGAGCGACTGCTCATCGGTGAGACACCAGGTTTATGTGCCTGTGGTCTCGCAGCAACAGGTTTTCTTGAGGAGCAGATAATTCTGCTCCATTGACCCGGTTATCATCGTGTGCTTGCGAGAAAAATATATATATCTTGTTTTCATTTTTCTCGGGCTCCAACATTGTTATGAGTATTTTTAGAGACTGCAAACAATTTTTGAGCATGATTGTGAGAGTGATTTTTTAGATTCAGCTGTTAATTTGACCCAGCACTCTGCATCTCTCAAAAAGAATTAAAAATCTTCTCATGATTCGATTACTCGAAAAAGTAATCGAGCAATCAATTTCAAGCGAAGCGTGACAGAAGCATCTGTATTTGTAACGGTCGGAAAAGCAATGCCATCGTCGCCGTCGTGCACTGTGCGCGACTCTGACTTCCCTACATATGGATCGAAGGTCCATACATAGCCTGTTGATGATTCAGCCAACATGTACCCACAACTTGAAACTCCCTTTTATTGGTTTTTTGGGGTTAATATTGTTTCATTGTGTTCCTGCATTTGAATTTTACCATTTGTTCATCCACAGCAAGGTGCTTCGATAGCTGGTAGCAGGCCTTGAATTTTCCCTTGAGATGCTCGAGGATGGGCCTTATTTTGAACAGACGACTGCGTTCAGGGTGATCTCGAGGGAGGTCGGAATTATTGTCGGCGCAATGGATAAACCTGGGAATCTGCTGAAATCGCTTGTACGGCATCAGCCCCCAAATGAAAGGTCTTGGAAGACACTGCTGGCCGTCACGGCGTCCCAGTGATGCTCGAACGATGGGAATCGTTTGATCCCCATTGTGAGAACTATAGCGAAGAACGTCTTGAGCTCCGGGACAGATACCTGCTCGAAATGGGTGGTATTCGGTGCCCAACTTTGATGGAAGTTTCTGTTGGTCTCATCCACCAACAGAGTGAACAGAGCCTCATCGAAGAAGAGCTGGAAGGCGTCCAAAGGGGTTTTGACACTGTCGGCGCCTACCATGGGGCCCGAGGGTGACAGCGGTTGCACTCGGGGACGGCACTTCTAACGGAGAGGTCCAAAAATTGAAGACACAGCTCGTCGTCGAGGCCATGTTCTGGCCGCTCCTCAGACTCCTCGTCAGAACCTGGGGGTGGGGGCCTCACAATAGGTGCAGGGGCTGACCCGCCACGGCCTGCGGCACCACCATGGCCCCTTCCACGACCTCTGCCACGTCCCCGAATGGGGGGTACCACTGGAGTGGCCATTGATGAACCTCTTTCGTGGGAGGCAGTCGAAAATCGTTAATCGCAGCGCTTGTGTTTAATCTGTATGCACAAAAACAAGCTGTGGGTTTTCTTTTTGAACAGCGGTTTCGCGCCTAACGTTTGAAAACGCTGACGTGCCCAAGCACGCGTGGTGTTCGCTTGATTACAGCGGCGACGCTGTCAATCTGTCACGGTCAGAAACCGTTTTTCGCGATTAATGAAATCCGAGAAATCCCGAAAACGGAACGCCAACGAAAGCGGGCGACGATTGGTTTTTCGGAGATCGGAGCGTTATCCGTCAAATCTGTCAATGTGACGCCGTCTCGAACCTGTTATCTTTTGTTGAGTGCCTTGCGCTCACTTCGTCCTCTTCGCTCACAACAGCGCTGGTGCTCTCTGGTTACCGTGATGTCCGCTGAAGTAGCTCAACCACCACCGCCGGCCCCGGCCGAAACTGAAGATGTTGCTCCTGGTGAGGAGGCTGCCCAAGAGAAAAAGGATGCTGCACCCGCCGCGCCTGCCACGGAGGCCGCCGCTCCTGACGCCCCCCACTTCAACCCCCAAGGGCCACGTGGATTCATGCCGTACGACATGAGCTTCATGCCTCCGGAGGCCTGGGGCCAAATGGTCCAGAATATGGGCCCGCCTGGTGAGGGAGGCGCTCCGCCACAAGGCCAGATGATCCCTGGCCAGTATCCGTTTGGGGCTTTGGGAATGCCCTTCAACATGATGCAAGCACCTTTCCGCGGGGGCGTCCCCCCGTACGTCCCGCCTTCCGACGCCGCCGCGTTGCAGTACTTTTCCAATTTCATGGCTGGTCCATTCCCGAACCACATTGAGGCGTCGTGTGAAGGCTGCAGTACGAAGAGTTTGGTGCTCCTTGCCTCACTTCGAGAGGATGGCTCCTGGCGTTGCCCTAAATGCACACCGGCCACATCCCTTACGGCTCCCTCGTCCCAGCGTCGCCGGGGGTACTGGTCCGACTTCAAGAACGTTGAAATGGAGCTTCGAGACTTCCTTGGACGCGCTGCGGACAAGATCGAGCCTGGCAGGATGCCGACCCAGGCAAGTCTGATCACACATTCCCGCCCAAAATCTGTTTGAATGGGATGAGCCGATCTGACGTGTTCGACAGAAAGAAATGCGAGAAGGTGGTGTCAGCGGGTCTCTCAAGGACGCAATCCGTATGCACGGTGGCACAGCCGTCGTCGCAGAGCGCATGGGCCTGCGATCCACTTGCCCGAAGCCCAAGGAAGGCCAGCGCCGTCGCCCGCGCGGATTCTGGCAGGTGCGTCCGCTGCGAGTTCCAAATGGGTGTATGGCATTGACCTCTTACAGGACTTCGCCAATGTTGAACGGGAGACACGCCAAGTTCTTGCGGACAAGGGTATTTCCGGTCGGCTGCCCACGATCAGCGAGCTCAAGGAAGCAGGTGCATATCTTTGCACATCTGGTTTTCCCAACCATTCCCCTTGGCGCTGCCTGAGTTTGTTCTGTTAACCAAGTCGTTACCATCGGTCTTATCTTGAGCTTGTTCACTGATGGGGTGTGTCTCGCGACCCAGTTAGAGTATTTATCTCATTTTCCCCATAGGACGATTGGCGCTGGGCCACGCCTTTTATGTTCATGGAGGGCCGCAGGCCGTGGCTGAGCGCATGGGTCTTGTCCGTGTCAAGGTAATTTGCTTGTGTTCTGATTCCTCCGAGTCACACTCGTGCAGAGCACCTCCGCGCCTTACATTGCTGCGCTGCACGCCCCGATCGGCGACCTCCCTGCCACTTCTTCAGAAGGTGCTGCTGCTGCAGACAGCGGCGCCGCCTCTACCGCAGGCACCGCGGCAGCAGCAGCCAGCTCTGCGGCTGGTTCAGCAGCTGGGGCCTACACGGTGAGCGCATTTCGATCCTTCGCATTCGATGCTTTTGACCGAGTTCCTTTCCCTCCTCTCCACCCCCTTCGCCCCTTTCCCTTCGCGACTGGCCAAATCCATTTGTTGCAGTTGGGTACGCTGACACCATCTGTCCAGGGCCAATCCGCGAACCTTTTCGCAAACTTTGCACCTGGCATGAGGCCCAACGGCTTCCCGGAGCTCGCATTGTTTGGAATGGGCGCTGGATCCGGACAATGGCAGCCTCCAGCGGGCATGTCCTTCAGCCCACAAGATCAGCTTCAGATGATGCAGCTCCAGCTTCAACACCAGCAAATGATGCAGCAACAGGTCAGCGCTCGCTTTTCTGACATTCGACTTCTAACTCGCCTCCTTTCCAGGCAGCGTTATCAGCCGCTGCAGTCGCCTCTTCCTCCCCCGGCGCCAATTCCACGGCGGCAGGATCTCTTTCGTTGCCGCACACCTTTTTGCCGGCCAACCCGGAGGCAGAGCCAACAGCGGGCAGCAAGCGCAGTGCCGACGAGATTGAGGATGCGGACCTTGCCTTGCAGCGAGAGGTGAGCGATCCGTTCTGTTCTCGCCATTTTCTGTGCCTCGTTGCAATTCTGACATGTCTTGCAGGTCAAGCCAAGAAGCGAGGCGGACGCTGCGGCCGCGGCTGCGGCTGCTGCAGAGGTGGACGCGGAGGCTGCTGCTGCAGCAGCAATCGCTGCCGCCGCCGCCGCCGCACCAGATGGAGGAGGTGTTGGCTGGCCTGGCGTTGTCCTGTCAGAGACCGAGGGCACGAGTGCTACCTAAGGCCGTGGACGTTGTAATGGTTTTATTTCGGGGGGCGGAACCCTGTGTGTTGATAGTTGAATATTGCGCCAGAATTTTAAATGAAAACGTCATAGGATTTCCGCTGCTGTGGGAGAGTCTTGCGCATCCTTGCTGCCAACGAGGGGACAACCCGCCGAAACAAGTGGCGAAGAGAGTGAGCGCGTCGCTGACTTTTGAGTATCCTCCCGTGCTGCCTCAACGCTCGTAGCACATCCTCAAGTCCGGGTCCCTAACACCTCGCGCAATTGAGATGCCTGGTTGGAATTTTCTGACACAGAGAGGGGGCCGCAGAGACAGTAACCCTTGTCTCTCTTCCGGGTCTGAAACGGGGGGAAGGGCACAGAGAAGGGATAAGCGGAGAGGTCGCGCTCAAGCACTCTCATCCTCGGGAACTCGCCATTTCGCGAATCACTTTGGTCCATCATCAGCGAGTGCACGCTATCGAGGTCGCAGGAAGTTGTTATCTCTCTTACATCAAACCGGTAGCGACCCCCTGGAAGCGGCTCGGCGAACACGCCGCCGACACAGAATTACGAATTCTTTCACAAACGAACCCAAGGGAAACAAGGGGAGGCTAGGGGTATGGTCGGATATCAAGACACGGCCGACAAGATCGAGAACCTGGAAAAGACCTTTGACATTCGCATTTAATCTATGCCCCAGAGCCTGGGACTCGTGCGTAGCCAAGGAGCGACACGCAGTTAATATGTTCTCTAATGTTCACCAGGGCATGTGTGACGACGCGAATAAGCCGCGCCTGCCACGTCCATGGCTGCCCACCACGGCACAGCCAAGGCCCGAGAATCATCAGGCAGGTGAACAGCAACGGCGACTCGTTTTCAGCAGACAGGCAGTCGACGTCATAGAGTCAAGGCGGCGCCATTGCAGAGCCGTCGACAGACCGGCCAAGGCACCGTCGTCAAAAACCGAGGGTCACAGAACGCCGGTTTGTCAGCGTGAGCCGGCGCGGTGAGGGGGAGGGGCTCTCGCCGCTACGGTTCTACATGGTACGGTCGTCGGCGGTGGGGGTGGAGGTCGAAACCAAGGGGGCCACAAACGCCGGTTGTCAGCGTGGACCGTCGCGGTGAGGGGCGTCTCACTTGCCGCGGCGGTTCTTCTTCTTCTTCTTGGCGGCGGAGGGCGTCTTGCTGTCATCGCCCTTGTCCTCGTCCGCCCCAGCCTCCTCGTCGCTCACCGGCGACACCATCACTGGCGTGTCACAGTTTCCGTTCCCATTAACGTGCACCGCGTCGTCGTTCACCGCCACAGGCGCTGGAACACCGGAGGCGTCGCCGTTGGCGGCGGCGGCTGCTGCTGCTGCCTTGGCTTTCTTCTTCTTGTCCTTCTTTTTCGCAGCCTTGCTTGCTGACGTCGGGCTGGTGGCCTTGGGGCTGGTGGCCTTGGGGCTGTTGAGAGGCTTGCCTGCTGCCGCCGCCTCCTCCTTGCACCTGTTACGGCTCAGTCTTTTGGTGCTCGTTGTGCTGTATGCAAAAGCAGTAAAGTCTTTGCACTTGGTGCCGCGGGTCCAAAAATAGTTGAAGCTTACGGCGTCGCACGATGCCCTACAACCCTCGTTCCCCTCCCCTCGCTCGCTCCTCCCTCCTCCTCCCAGTGAGGCCAGCGTAACGAAACACTCGCAGCGCGTGCGCGGTGAACCTCTCGCTCCCCTCCCGCACCCGGTTCCTCTCTGACTGCATGTGCAGGCGTGCGTGGGCGTGTCCTGCGTACACAGTGTACCGCCCCCCTCCGTGTGTGCTGTGTGTGTGTGTGTGTGTGTGTGTGTGTGTGTGTACGCACTTGGGGCACGAGCACTGTATACACAAATGGGCCAGCAGCTGCGCGCGGGTTTCGTAGGGGTAGAGCTCCGGCACTTGGGCAACGGTCAGCTTCTCGTTCTTCAAAATTCTCCTCGTCGCGCTGTGGGCGAATCAGAGGTCAGCACAGGACGACGCGAGGGACCCGAATAGGACGAGGACTGGGGCGCTCGAGGTGCAATCGTCACCCCACATGGTCACCCCACATGACGGGGACAAGGAGCCAAGTTCTTGGCTGGAGACAAGGACGCTAGTGGAGGGACGTAGCGAACTCACAACATCCTTCCGTCTTCTCCTGGACATGCATTATGATTGCTTGAACAAATCCCGCGTGTTTTGGCTCTCAAATGCCCGGCCTCCCCTGCTCACATCGCCTCACAGCCCCCGCGTGCCGAGGCACTGGCGTGCAGCCAGGCTCCCGCACACGCTCGTGCCTGGAGAGAGACCGCAGCGGACACAAAAAAGTGCCTCGGGCTCCGAGATTCTTACCGCAAGGTGATGGACGAGCCCGACTTGTTATGGTCGAGGGTGAGCTCGCAGTTTGGCCGGCAGCTGTGGCCAATCAACGGGAACACAGAGTAGAAACCAATGCCCGGGCCGAGGAGGTGCCAGTCGGGGCGGTGCTGTTTGCAAGGTGTTGACGCGTGTTGACAGTGTATCCGCGCAGAGACAGGTAGTCCATTAGTCCTCAGTGTGTGGGTAGTACGAAAGAGTCCTCAGTGTCTGCACACATGTACAGGGAGTACGATAGTGTCCTCAGTGTGCACAGATGGTCAGCTGTGCCTCGTGCTTTACTTCCTGTCGAACGCTGGTTTCTCAACTCAAACCAGCCGCTGGTTCCAGTAGTTACGAATATAGTTATGCACGAGATCGGGGTTGCGCCAACACGCGCTAAGAGGACAAGAGATACAGGTTCGCACATTCTAACTCGATGTGTGATGCCACTGAGTGAGTGAGAGGAAAAGGGAGAAGGAGCCCCCCCCCTCCGGCTGCTCGAGGTCAGCTGACACTTGAAGACAATCGGTTCATGGCATCAATTGGTGCTGTTGAGGTGACAGCATGCAGTTTTCGCAGGACAATAACATATTGACGACGAAGGTCGGAGAGTTTGAGGTGGTGATTAGAAACAAAAGAAATCTGACGGTGAATTCAGACAGGCAGCTGGAATCAACAGTCAAACAGCATCAGGGAAAGCAACGTTGTTTGAGGATACAGGAAACGAGGTAACTGTTCTAGGACAGGAACAGTTGGCACGCAGGACTCATCAAAGAGCGGGAAGAAGAGTGAGAGGGAGAGAGTGAGAGGGACATGAGAGAGGGAGAGAGAGAAAGGAAAGAGGGACAGGAGGGATGGGGGAGGGCTGTGAGTGGCTTGGAGTGGGAGCGAGCGGGCGGGGGGAGAGACGTACGCTTTCCAACGGCTGATACGGGGGGAGCCCAAATGCGCAGCCAAACACAAGCGCAATAAAATCGTTGAACCAGGCTGCGTCAATCACCGCTGCAACATCACGTCACTCACGGTCACATCACGGTCACATCACGGTCACCCCACACATCACAGCCACGCCACCAGGATTCTGAGCACGCTGTCGTTTGACATAGTGATCCAACGAGGCACTCTGACACCGCGCGGGGCACCAAGCATCACGCAGACGCGCGGGGGGGCGAAAACAACTTACTTGAGGTGTCGGACATCCCGAGAGTCTCCAGGGTGCGCTGGAACATGCTGCGGACGTGGGCGTACGAGTACTGGGGGCCGGCCTGCTTTTGGAGTCAACGGACAGGACAGGCTGCCTCGACAGAGGAATTTACAGTGCACGAGATATATTGCAAACATCAGCTGCGTTGGTACATAATGGCGAGGGGCGGAGGAGTGGAGGAAGGGGAGGAAAGGGAGGGGGGAGGGAAGAAGGGGAGGAAAGGGAGGGGATAAAAGAGGACGGGGAGGAGGACGGCGGGAGGACACACCGGCCACAGACGGTCGTAGGCGGGCGAGAGGTGGCGCAGACCAGGGAGTTCATCGGGCCTGCACGGCCACTCGTCGCTCTGCATGGCAGCGGCGATGGCGTGAGCAGCGAGGAGAGGGATCTTTGCTGAGACAGACTGGGCATCGTTCTGCGGGCACGCGTGAATATGTCATCCAGAAATTTCAAGCAAGTTTTTCTTGTTGGGAACCAATTCACCACGAGAGCCATCGCGTGTCCGGTCAACCCCCCCTCTTCCTCCTCTCCCTGGCTAACCTGTCCACGCAAAAGAAAACGGATGCACTAGGGTAAGCGTTGCCATCCCGGGCGCGGGGCAGCCGACTCTGTCGCACACGTGACACGCCACCTTACATGTGCCTCAACTCGTCTTCCCGGATCTCAGCTTGTCTCGTCTCAGCTTGTGCCTTACCTTGTCTCATCATTATCGACCAAATCTCGCCCTAACTTGGAATATCTCGACTCAGCTCTACACAACTTGGTTACACAACAGGCCAAGAAGACGCACCCACTGAGTGTCTGCGCACTCCGCGGCAAGCGCATTGAGCTTCGGGGTATGCTTGCACAGGATTCTGCAAGCCAGGGTGAGCAAACATAATTTGATGCAACCGTGGCGCACTGAGGACCACGCGTGACCCACGGAAATAACAGTGCGAGCAAGGAGAGCAACGCTCCAACGAAACGATCAACTGACGAACGGGGGGAGCTACTGTTGGCTCGATTGTGCAACTCCACCGTGACATATTGACGGTAGAGTTGCATTGATACAGGAATCCGTCCCTTGACGTTATCGACATGCTATGGTCTATCGAGGATCAGTCCCTTGACGTTGCTCCATGGCAGCCACGGCAAGGCATGGAACAATGAGGCGCAACACAAGCGCAGAAGCAGAGACAGGAGCGGACACACGATAGACGTAGTGCAGATGCAGGAACAAAGACAGGGCCACGCATTCACAGGAATAGACACGAGCACGGGTTCTTCTTCCTTTTCGCCCTCCAGAGGTCTGTCCTTTCACGTTATCGAATATGCAACGGTCTACCGTTAAAATACAGCCGTAAGTTGTACCACCGAAGCACACAGACTTCGATTCACAATGGATCACAAGGGAACACACACTCACACACAGAGTATTGCAGCATCCTAGGAACGTCCTAGTCTGCCGAGGAGAGAGAGCGGGGGGGGAGGGGGGGAGGGAGAGAGAGGAAAGAGAGAGAGAGGAAGGAGAGAGAGAGGACTGGTGGACAAAATAGAAAAGTCACCGGTGAACAGAGTTCAACGACCGCTGCCTGCATGAGAGAGAGCAATAGTTGGTGCCGCAGCCGCTCTCGCATGCGACCTTTTTCACGAGGGGCAGCAGACAGTGGTTACAAGTGTTCTTCTCGAGAGTCAGCGCAAGGACCTGCAGACGGATGAGATGTTGAGCTTGGCACCAAGGACTTGGAAAGGTATTTTCCCCGGCTCCCTGCTTCGGCCTCCCTCCTGCTCCGTCTCCCTCCCTCTCGTTACTGATTGGGTGATGGAGAGTCACGTCGAGAAGGAGGTATCGCGATTTATGGGGAGCGATGAGGTGACAACGCTAACTCCAGCGCCGATCTCCAACCTCACCTGTCTCAGGTCCAACACCCGTCCATCCTGAACTCAGGATGGAGGGCAATCGAGAAGAGAGACGTAGAGAGAGAGAAAGCGAGAAGAAAGCAGGGGAGGACAGATAATCAGTCCTAAGATAATCCTGAAAAAACAGTGTCTGGTTTCTCAAACCAGTGCCAATCAGCACACTAACACAAACATAGACACAGGGGTAGACACTGGGACATTTTCTGTGACGGTTGATACTGACCGACACAAGCAGAGACCCAGACATAGACATTGGCATTTCTGACGGTTGACCCGGACAGCACCCCCCACTTCTCCGAAGTATTAGAGTTGTTCTGGCTGTTCGCTGTTAGACTAGACAAAGTTTTGTGACTGATGATTGGTTCCAGTGTTGAACCGACCTCCTGACCCAGCTCGACCGTAAAACACTAGCACCCGCAGAACATCCGAATCTGATCGACCAAACAGAGTCACGTGAGCTTGGAGCGAAAGCGGCTCCTCAGGACAGGGATTACTCCAGCATCCTAGGAGCTGCAAAGCAGCCACAGATCCGTCCAAGGGCGCGGCAGAACGGGAGAGGGGGAGAAGAGAGAGAAGACGGAACCTCGGAAAACCCGTATGTCCATAGCAGGCTGTCCCATTGGGCTCATGATTAAAACCAGATGAAATCTCCCACCACTATGGCCCAGCCTCAGAGTGTTTGGAAATGAAATCAAGAATCACCGGGTACTGGGTGAGCAGTGCATCGCCCTCGTCCACGCGCTTGGTAAGGAACACGCCGAGGTTTCCTCCTTCCAAGTCCCGAATCTCGACACAACCGGGTCGAGCCAGCTGTTGCATGTACGGGCGGTTGGCTGCCGACGAAGTGAGGATGAAGTGAGGACGACAGCGGTTTGTGGCAGATGTCCGGCGGATGTGTGCAGACAATCTGTCGCACACAGCTTGCACACCCACACCCACACCAACACACACACCTGAGAAGCCAGAAGCATGAGAAAACAGTCTACAAACCTCCTTTGGCAACATGCACGCACGCACGCACATCCGGGCGTCTCAGCTCTCGCTCGCACACTCGCCATCCCCAAGATTTGGCAGGTCACACACCACGAACAGTGAACTGCTTCTTCTGGCGCGGTGGGCGGCACATTTGGTAGCTGGCCTGTTCCTGGCTGGCCGGAGACGTCTTGATCATTGCAATTTTCTCCTGTGAAGGGGTCAGAGACGGCGCAGAGCCACACAGACGAGGACCTTTTTGGCAGCTTCCTTGATGAGAGCCAGGCGCGCCTCCATCTTGGGCTTCATCTCAGCAAGCACTGACGGCTGCAGAATAGCCTGCTCCAGAATCCTTTCTGCGTTTTCGAAGTCCTTCAGGGCCTCGAGGGAGACGGAAAGGCGGTACAGAACCTAGGGGAGGTGAGCCTCACGCCAACCCAACATCGGTCAGAATCACCTTAGGCCACTCAAACTGCGAATCGCAGCAGCGATGCGTGTCGGCAAAAGCAAACTGAGGGGTGCCGAGGGCAAGATAGCAAGCCGCACGGTTGCACAGAAGGACTGCACAATCGAGGGACAGCGTCGTCTCGCGAGTACGCAAAGCCTTGGTGTAGAAACGCTCGGCGTCGGCGTACTTGCCTTTGCGAAACGCGCTGGCACCCTTCTCGGCAAGAAGCTGAAGCTCCTCGAGAGTAGAAACCACGTCGTCGACATCGTCGAAGTCTATGTTCCTGATGACGTCGTGCTGGAATCTCTCCATCGCCTGGCGATTAGTTTTCCGTGAGGGTTCCGCGGGTTCCTTGTACTTCTTCCAACGCAACCAAAGTGTCGCGCCGAAAGCGAAAGCACCAGCAGTCAGAGCAAGAGCAAAGATCAACCGCTCGCGATCCTCGCGGATCATTTTGCTCTGAGCCTTGACCATGGCCTGCGAGACAGCTGCGTTCGTGCCGGACGTCTTGCCCGCAAGGGCAGTCTCAAGGGCCACTGAGCGAGAAATCTGCGCGGTGGCCACAGCCGGGTTGATCTCCGGGCCCTTCATGGAGGAAGCGCCCACACCAAACTGCACTGGCATCTCTGCTTTTCGGTCGCGTGCTGAAGAGAGGAGTGGTTCGATCTCTCAATCAAGGTTCGGATCTTATCTCATACGCGCAAGAACGTTTCACGCTAACGTTTCACGCGAAATGCAGCAGTCTTATCCGGCACTTGACTTGACAGCAAGACGTGTCCAGGCGAGCGAAAACAATGTCGGCGCGTTACGACCGCGCTATCACAGTCTTCTCCCCGGATGGGCACTTGTTTCAGGTGGAATACGCTCTCGAAGCAGTGCGAAAGGGTACCACAGCGGTGAGTACGGTTTGGCTCGCAGCCTGTGCTTATTCTTGCGGCAGCTCGCTGTTCGTGGTGACGATGTGATTGTTCTGGGTGTGGAGAAGAAGTCCACCGCCAAGTTGCAGCAGCCCCGGACTGTGCGCAAAATCTCGAACCTGGACTCGCACATCTGCTTGGCATTTGCAGGCCTGACTGCTGATGCCCGTGTGCTGGTGAACCGTGGTCGTGTCGAGTGCCAGAGCTACCGCTTGACTTACGAGGATCCGGTGTCAACGGAGTATATTACGCGCTTTATTGCGCGTATTCAACAGGTGCTCGTAGCGAGACCGATCCTTTGCTTGCAATGGCCTAATTGGGTGGCAGAAATACACTCAGAGTGGAGGAATGCGACCTTTCGGCATCTCCACATTGGTCGTCGGGTTTGACGCCGACGGCCAGTCTCGACTGTATCAAACTGACCCCTCTGGCACATACAACGCGTGGAAGGTGTGTTGACTTGTGTTTGTCCTGATGAGCTCGACCTCACAAAGTCTCAGGCGAACGCAATCGGACGCAGCTCCAAAACTGTTCGCGAGTTCTTGGAAAAGAACTACGATGCCAAGATCACCTCCAACTCTGACGATGTGCTGAAGCTTACCATCCGCGCTTTGTTGGAGGTGGGTTGTCCATTTTTATGACTGGGTTCGGAGCTGATCTCCGCTAGGTTGTTGAGAGTGGTGGTCGCAACATTGAGGTCGCGGTGCTGCGACGCGGTGAGCCACTTAAGGTGTTGGATGACGAGGAAGTCGACGCTATCGTCGCAACAGTGGAGGCAGAGAAGGCTCAGTAAGTTTTATTTTCTTCTTGTTGTTGTTTCCCTTCTGATGCGAGTGTTCAGGGAGGAGAAGTCCGCCGCGGCCCAGCCGAAAACTGGTCACTAAGAACGGAAGTAGTCTCGCAGAGACTTGACTCTTGACTGAGGTGTTGTGTTGTGGTCTCACTGCGACAGCTGCTGGGCATGGATTCTTTTGTAACGTGAAATTCATCAATCAGATTGTCGTAGAATGACTTTGTCTGGGCTCGGTAGCCGGATGAATATTTCAGGATTCCACTGTATGTCGTGTTCCTCGTCCAGAATTGTGCTTATTGTAGGTGGCGCACCTGCTCGTATTTGTCCAGGCTTCTCAGCAATCCAAACTGGCACTCGTCACGGCTCCGAGACGCTGGCTGTACAAAGATGATTTTTTAATCGTCTCCCATCAGAAACCGATTGTTTTTTCTTCTTTTCAAGCCGTGGCCGAGACCACCCTTTTTTTTCACATTATCTTCACATTTCCCCCTCTCCGTTCACGAACGCACCAGCGTCAGGAAAGCATCCCCTTGCAAAGGTCCCACAGACCCTACAGCAGTTCGCAAGTACAGAGTTGTCGCTCGAAACAAAAAGCGCCCAGTACCAGCACGGGCCAGCCTTGACTCAGCTCTCTCCACTTACGTGATAACAATCAAGGCTCAGTTATCTACACTATCCAGGGCTGGCAGCTATCGATGAGCGATCCAGTGTCACTGTCAACCACGGTCTCCACCAGAACTCACCAAAATATCACAAAAACGTCACAAAATATCACCAGAACGAGCCGAAATATCAACAGGATTCACCACGTCCTCTCAGACACCCACAGCCTGCCGCACGCTGCTCGCCGGATCTCTTGCTGCGTGTGCCGCACGTCTTAACAGTTCTAGTGGCCTCTCAGCGAGCAGTGGAGACAGCCACGCCACGAGCGCGCTAGATCCCAGAGTTGAAATAGCACCAGGGTGATCCACGAAGGGGCCTTACATGCCGGCGGCAGCGAGCTTCTCACGCAGCTGGCGAATCTCTTGCTGCATGGACTGCATGAGCTCCCAGTGCGCGTCGACCGCGTCTGAGGACGTCGGCGCTTCCCCGGTGGGCGCAGCGGACGCAAGGAGCGGAGAGAGCAGCGCCACGAGCGCGCTCGCGTCGGGCCGGAGCGACGGGGAGGTTGACAGGCACCGCGCAATCACCACGTCCAGCTGGGACGTTGTGTTAAAGGATGCTCGCCGCTTTGAATAAAATGATGGTCCATACACAAGCCCAAGCAAGCTTGAGGGTGAATTGGAAAAGGGAGAGGGAGAGGGAGAGGGCGAGGGAGAGGCACGCGACAGGGACAGGGGTAACACAACCAGGTCTCAGGTCTCAGGAAGAGAAGAGAAAATCTCAGGAAGAGAAGAGAAAAGGAAGAGAAGAGAAAAGGAAGAGGAGGAGGAGGAGGAAGAGGAGGAAGGAGGAGGAGGAGGAGAAAGAGATACGAGCGTCGGTGGGTTGGGTGTTCGGGACAGGGCAGCGACCCGGGACAATTTTACCTGCGGGAGGTCGGCCGCGAGTCCTGGAGGGAGAACGCCTTGGCGCGCCTTGTTCATCATGTGCGCTCGCTCCATGAGCGTGGCCACCGGGGAGTACAGCTCCACCAGCATCATGCCGAGGCTGATTGAAAAATGTTCAGAAATGTGTCAGAAATACGAAAGGTTGTTTCGGGGTCCCGCGTCAGAGCAAGTCCACGGGTCATTGAACAGCACAGGATAACACACCTTGAAAGGAAGAGGAACACACACACACACACACACACACACACACA
>QUTJ01031752.1:0-16880 GCA_003573635.1 Goniomonas avonlea | reverse complement strand
AGCCTTGCGCTTGCCGCCAGCAGCCTCGGCGCCCTCGCCCCCGTTCGCTGCCGCATCTCGTCGTGGAGGAGCCACAAAAATTGGCGCGTCCTCGTGTGTCGTTGCGAGCTCGTACGGCCGTATCAACACCTCGACCATCCGGACATCTGGCAAGGTAATGAGTGGGCGAACAGAGAGGGTTTGGTAAACTGGAGGTGCGGGGCGGCACGGAGCCGCAGGAAGCGGGGCAAGGGCTCTGTGACTTTTTTCATGAAGAGGGGTGACAGTGCAGCCATCGGAGGCGACAACCCCAATGACTCAACACTTGAAAAGGTGTGACTGGTTGAGCTGTCGCGACGCTGCCAGACAAAACAGGTGCACACCTGTAAACCCAAGTTCGGTCAATTTCTCGCACGTGCGTTGCACCTGCGACAGTATGAGCTCCGGCGTACCACTGCCATTGTCAGACCTGCTCGATGCAAGGCGAAAACGAGCAAATCCGTCCGCGGGACTTCAGCGAGCGCTTGGCGTGTGGGACGGCCAGCCAGGGAGAGGGAAGGTCCAGGAAGACAGCGTCTGCTGGGACAGGAGACACAAACCCTTCCCCACAGACATCCCTAGGCGCACGGTCACACAAGACCGAAACAACGCACAAAAATACCTGTGGGCCACGGTCACGACGGAGGCCAAACCGTTGTTCTCAAACTCCTTCCTGCCATGCAGTTCAGTATGCTTGTCGCAACAGGACGAAGACCTTACCGTGCTTCGTCAGCGCGGCCTTGGTGAAAATCATGTGAATACAGTTTGCCTGAAGGGGCAACACATCGTGCCATGGAAGTAGACAGGGAGCCGCTGCCGGTCCCTAACAGCAACATCAGCAACGGTATCGAGGCTCGTGCATGCGCGCGCGCGCGCAACACACACACACACACACACACACACACACACACACACACACACACACACACACACACACACACACACACACCTGATTCAATTACGACTGATCCCGGTTTAAGGTCCAGTAGCAGACAAATCATACTGATATCCGTGTTGTACAGGATCTGGGTTCTGTGCTTGAGCGCGAGGGTCCAAAGTTCAGCGGTGGGTCGCAGAACATACACCCAGCCGGATTTGTCTTTAGAATACACCTTTAAAATGTAAGCGAAACTCTGTTGCTTTTCAGTTGTTGCCCACCTTGTTGCCGGGTTTTGTTCCCAGAATATCGTTGTGCTTGAATGCCCCGAACCGATTATTAAACATCGCTCCAGCCTTGAGCCACACAGGCGACATCTTGTCGAACCGTTCATACAATATCGCGAGTTCGCCTTCGACAAAATCTGCGCATCCGTTCTTGCGATCTTCCTCCACCTCGCGCTTGGTCGCGTTCGACAAGAGCAGTGCCATTTGTCACGCCTCCGCCACCGGAGTTTCTCGGAGATAGGATTCAGCAGCCCGTTACCGGTACTCGATAGATACCAGTTCGGCGAGTTGATCTCGCTTGTTCGTCGACATGACGGAGGCAAAGACCGAACTCGTTCTCGATGGCGACAACTGCACTCTCGATCGCTTGCGACTTCTGTCCACTGGCAAATACAAAATTGCGCTTTCAGACGAAGCGTGGGAGCGGGTGCGCACTGGACGCGCCGTTGTCGACAAAGCGCTAGAAAGCGGCGCCGTCGTCTACGGTGTCAACACGGGGTTTGGGAACTTTGCGACAGTGCAAATCTCGCCCGATCAGGTGAACGCCTTGCAGTTGAATCTCATTAGATCCCACTGCGCGGGTGTTGGCGAGCCCCTTCCCATCCCCCAGACAAGAGTTCTGTTGGCTCTGCGCATCAACACCGTTTCCAAAGGATTTTCTGGTATCCGTGAGGAGAGCCTCAGGTTTGCACCTCAGTCTTTTGCAGTGTCAAGATTTAAGTAGTATATCGCAGGAGGATGATTGATGCTTTCAACGCGGATTGTCTTTCTCGTGTGCCACAGAAAGGCACTCTCGGCGCGTCGGGTGACCTTGCTCCACTCTCGCATCTGGCGTTGGGGCTGATCGGCGAAGGTCAAATGTGGGATGTGTGAGTCCAATGACATTGTGATTTTCCCCCATGTAACTCTGACCAGCAACACTGGTAAATTCAAGCCCGCTGCCGAAGTCCTCAAGGCAGCCGGCGTCACCCCTGTTGAGTTGCGAGCGAAGGAGGGCCTGGCGATGATCAACGGGACTCAGATGATTACGGCGCTTGGGAGCGAAGCTGCGTTTCGCGCGGCTCGTTTGTTGCCTCAAGCTGACGTACGCTGTGACCTGTGCTCTTGCCCTGAGTTGACCCTCCTCCAGGTGGTGGCTGCAATGACACTGGAAGCACTCAAGGGCAGTGTCTGCCCCTTCGACGAGCGGATTTCGGCCGCACGTCCCCATGCAGGTCAGCATCACGCTTGTTATGAGGGGTGCAATTCTCACTGCAACACACAGGTCAGCAGCTTGTGGCTCGTCGCATGCGAGCGCTCCTTGCCCCCCCGGTTGGGATGTCCGAGATTTCTTGCAGCCATGCGTGAGTTCTATGTGTATATGTTTGTGTGTGTGTCCTGCCAAATTTATCTGTTTGTCTAAGAATATGTGTCGCCCGAGAGGATCCTCGTTGAGTTGAGAGGGAAATCCACCGAGGCCAGCTATGTCTTGAGAAGAACCACAAGGGTGATTCATGTCGCTGATGACAATGCAGAGGGTGCAAGCGTGTCCAGGACTCTTATACGCTTCGCTGCACTCCCCAGGTACGTTCGTGCGTCCCATTAGGCAGAGATGCGTCTCCCAACTACGACTCCTGCTTCTTCTCCAGCTTCCTCTCCCAACGTGTACCCGACTCCTGCCTCTTGTCTCCCAACCTCTCCACTCCTCTCTTTCTTGTCTCCCAACGTGTACCCTTCTTGTCGAGTCGTGCTCTCCTTCAACCTGTTCTCTCCTTCAACCTGTACTCTCCTCCTTCAACCTGTACTCTCCTCCTTCAACCTGTACTCTCCTTCTTGTCTCCCAACCTGTGCTGCTCTTGCTCTCCTCTGGCTCGCAACTTGTACTCTCCTTACCTCGTCTCTCCTTGCTTCTTGTCGAGTCGTGCTCTCCTTGTTTCCCGACTTATCCTCTCCTTCTTTCTCCCCGTGTCCAACTTGCCTCTGCTCCCTTCTCACGTCTTGCCCCTCTCCCAACGTGTGCTCTCCTTCCTTCTCACGACAACTCGACTCCTGCCTTTGGTTCACCTCCCTGTCTCATCGCCCCCTCCCCAGGTGCACGGCATCGTGAACGATACTGTTCAGTGGGTGTCAGACCTCTTGTCTGTGGAGATGAACAGTGCCACTGACAACCCCATGGTCATGGTCGACACCCAAACTTTGCTCTCTGGTGGTACGTTCTTCCTTCTTTTTCTTAGATTTCGAAGTTCGAGTCGTGTGTTTTGTCATGCCTTCTTGATTTGCGTGGTGACGAGCGGAAATGAGGCAGCCGCGCTGACCCTGGTTCCAACAGGCAACTTCCATGCTGAGTACCCGGCCAAAGCCTGCGACTACTTGGCGATTGGAATTCACGTGAGTGCTTCGGAGAAATTATATTTATTGATAAAATTCAACACAACGGGGCCTCCACGCAAGTGTTCTCGCAGGCCTCGTTGCGGGTGTGTGGTGTTTGGCAGCGTTGGCAGTGTGGGCGTGGGTGGATGTGGCTGTGAGTGTGTGGGTGTTCGTGAGTACGAGTGTGTGAGTGATGCGAGTGCGTGCGTATGAGTGTGAGAGACTGCAGTCTGGTGCTGGAAGCCGCAAGTCGGCACGCCAGCTCTGTGAAATATGATGGGGTGCTCTCTCTCTTGCACACGCACGCACAAAAGCACACGCACGCACAGCCCCACTGTTTCCCTCTCGCACATCACTCACTCCCTCTCGCACATCACTCACTCCCTCTCGCACATCACTCACCCTCTCAGCACATCACTCACTCCCTCTCGCACATCACTCACTCCCTCTCAGCACACTCGCTCGCTCTCACTCGAGCTCGCAGGAGCTGGCTCAGATTTCGGAACGCCGAATCGAGCGACTTGTCAACGCCACGCTGAGTGAATTGCCTCCGTTCCTCGTCAAAGATGGAGGTGAGTGAAATTGCCTTCTTGTCAAAAAGATGGAGCGTGGATTGTGTCCGTTCCTTGTCAACGATGACATTTTGAGGATGGATCCTGGGACTGCACGTTGTCCCCTCTCGTCGGTCGGCCCACTGGCCCACTCCGAGCAAATTGCGCCGATTCTACACCCGTGGAGCTTGCATAACAGTGTCTCCGCAGGTCTCAATTCCGGTTTCATGATTGCGCACTGCACCGCAGCGTCGCTGGTGTCAGAAAACAAGGTGCAGTTGTACGTTGACGAATCGTTGGTGATGGTTGTTGAATGTCAGGAAAACAAGGTGTTGATAGTGTATTCTAATCCAAGGGTGGCCTCCAAGTCTTTTCTACTGCACGTCAACCAGAGCTTTCTCTTGGCCTGCTGCCATCTAATCCGCCACTGCAGGTTCTCTGCCACCCATCGTCTGTGGATTCCATATCTACTTCTGCCGCAAAGGTCTCGTACTATATGCTTTGTGTGCCCTGTGCTGTCTTTTTGCCGTGGGTCTGCCTGCGCCTCCTCTCGCACTGCTGGCTGTACTGTCCGCTTTGCAGCGCTGTACCTGACTGCTCGCTGCAGGAGGATCACGTGTCAATGGGAGGGTTCGCGGCTCGCAAGGCGGTCACAGTTGTTGAGGTGCGTCGAGGACGTCACACCCCAAGCGCATCGATCTTGGGTCCTGCATCTCTTTGTGACCCATGTCGCTCCCCTCTCCCTCCCTCAGTACTCTCCCTTCGTCCTCCCGTCCACCGCTCTCTCTCTCTCCTGCTCGTGTGTGTTGATATCCCCGCTAACGCCACCCTCGCAGCACGTCGAGACTGTTGTCGCCATCGAGCTGCTGTGTGCCTGCCAGGTGTGCGGTCTTGATATTGTGCATCATGTTTGGAAGGATTGAGCCTCACAGATGCCAGCACAGCCTCTCTATTAGAAATGAGTGAGAGCCAGAGTCTCGGCAGGCAGGGACGGAGATGTACCAATCTGCTTCTCTGGCATTATCAATGTCGTTCGCTTTACTCACGGTCACACAGGCTGTGGATTTCCTGAGGCCGTTGAAAACGACACCGGCGCTTGAGGCTGTCCACGCCCTCGTACGCCAGCACGTGCCGCACTACGACAGGTTCGCCCTCGCTGTTGCTTCTTGCGTCATGACTTGTGTGCTTCCTGGTGACATCCAACACGCTGTGTCACATACACTCATTCTCTGACCTGCTTCTCGCGCTCACACTTCCTCACTCTCACACGCGTTCACCGCAACCCTACTCCGACACTCCCTCACTCTCACACTCCCTCCCTCACTCTCACACTCCCTCCCTCACTCTCCAGTGCTCAGAGGCTCCCAGCGATTGGTGGCCTAGTGCGGTTGATTGATTGTCGCTATGGTTGCTCGGTTGAGTTTCTTCTTTGGCTACCACCAGGGAGCGAGTCCCTATGACACACGCTCACCGGGGGGGGGGGGGTCAATCAGATTTATGAGCCTATCGACGCTGCAATAGCCCGGAGCGGACATGTTAACGAAAGACGCGTTCACCTCTTGTCCAACACAACGCAATATGTTTTCTTTTCTCAGACCGTTTCCGGCCGACTCTTCGTCGATTTCCGTTGTCTAACACTGTCGCAGTGATCGGTACCTGGCGGATGACATCGAAACCGCTGCTCAGCTTCTGCGAGACAACAAAATCTGGGAGGTGAGTGGTCGCGCTTGGCTGCGCGCAGACCTTTGTTATCCCCTCTCGTTGTTGCTGGCTTGACGACTGAGTGGTGATTCCCTCGACATACTTTCTCCCACCAGACACCCGCACTCTCACCGAAGTGCTTTCTTTCAACGCCACACACACACACACACACACACACACACACACATACGCACACACACTGAAGTGCATTCTCCCAACGCCACGCGCGCGCGCACGCGTGCGCGCGCAGACACACACATGTGACACGCGCGCACACGCACAACACACACAACACACACAACACACTCGCACCAAGTGCAGTCTCTCAACGCCACACCCAGGCCGTCGCGCCCATGGTGGAACCTCTCCTCCACGGCAGCGGCATGGCCGAGGTGTCCAAAGGCGTGGCTCGCCTGGGCGCCCACTGCGACAAGCACACGGACGACGCAAAGGACAACGGTGGGGAGAAGGGCCAGCCGGCCAAGAGGGCGCGCAAGTGAGTGTCGCTTCCTCTTGGGTGTGCGTCGTGCGTCTCTGCCTCGTGCGTTCGTGCCTCGTGCGCTCGTGCGTCGCGCGCAGTGGAGCCTGTGGATGTGGCTATGGCTGTGGCTGAGGGGGGGGATAACGAATGATGTCTACAAACACGCTCCCCCCTTGTCATAGCTGATACGAGCGCTCGCAGATGTTCTCCTCTCCCTCACTCTCCCTCTCTTCCGGTGGCCGCGCGCTCTCCCCTCTCCCCCTCTCTCTCTCCCCCCCCACCCCGCAGTCAGCTTGACCTGTCACCGTCATCAGCCCTTTACCAACCCATCACGCCAGGTGAAGCGCCAAACCAGCGAGACAACCTGCAAAACCGGCCACGGCCGTCGCAGGCTGTGTTTTCGTTGCTGGGCTTTGAGCGGTTTTGCGTATTCACGTCTTCAAGCTGGCGTTGTGCGAGTTTGTAGAATACATTCGAATTCGTTCGACTTGTCCGAGTCAACTGTTGCAGAAAAAAAACTCACCACCAACAGACCCAACAAGCAACACCAGAGGGGGGAAACGACATACCCTCTGGCAACACGCTCCTTCTCTGTCTCTCTGCTCTGTAAAAATTGATCGTGTACCCACGTTGTGTTGTGCCCTCGTGTGCGCTAGTGGCTGGACATGCGTATGTCCAGCGGTACCCTATAGCATTCCCGAGTTGGCACCCTTATTCGCCAGGAATTGGGTTGTGCAGGACGCGGCCCACGAGGCTGCGAGGAGAATACAAGCGGCTTGACGAGACACGCACAATCACAAACACAAACACAAAACAGACGCACAGCAACAGCAGTGTCAAGGTCAAGACCGGCACACTGACACCAAGTACACCTACGTTAAGTGCACACAAGTGATGTTTACTTTGAAGGGCCAGCGGAATACAACAACCTATCGCGTTGGGTAGGTCTGGGGAGGGTAGGCGTAAGCCCCATATGCGGCTGCGCCTGCGCCTGCTGCCTGCTGCTGGTAATATTGGGCGTACTGGGGGCCATAGTATGCACTGTAATCCTGTGCTGTGTAGGCGGGGACTGCGGCCTGGGGCACCGCCGTCGCTGCTTTCTTGGCGTACGACTGTCGGGGCGGGGATGAGAACGCCAGATGTGAAAGGTGGCAAGAGCAGTGGGAGGGAGAGAGGGGGACGTCAGGAGAGGATGGGAATGCCAGATGTGAAAGGGGGCAAGAGAGCGGTGGGAGGGAGAGGGGGGGACGTCGGAGCGGATGGGAACGCCAGATGTGAGAGGGGGTAAGAGAGCGAGGAGGGAGAGAGGAGACGGACAGGGGCTGCCTGGAACAGCATTGCAACACTCGTGTCAACTCAACGCCATGAAATGGCTTGCAAAGTCAGTCTAGAGCCGGGCATCCTAATGAAGCGTGGTTCTCAAGACGATGGAGACACAGCAGCGCAACGTACAGCGTCATTGCCTTCATGAGGGCGCTTCTTGCTGCCACCCCCGCTGCTCTCGGTCAGCTTGGCCTTGACAACGCGGAACTTGGCCTCTGCCTCCCGCAATCTGATTGCGTCTCAGTTATGCTCGTATCTTAGAGCCACCAAGCAACCCCAACTCCCCAGATCACAGTGAACAGAGTTACACTTGCGAACTGTTTCGCACATTGGGCAGAGGTGAGTTCAACTGCTCAGAGCATCCACTGGACCGGTATCTAGAAACAACCAAGCTCGCCAATACCACTCGATGCCCAAAAAGAACTCACGTGTTCACAGTAGCCGCACGGTCCTGCTCCAGCGACAAAAGCGAGTCCCACACCTCAAGTTGGTCCTCCGCCGCCATCTTGGAGCCCTCAGCGACGGCCTCCTGCGCCAATGTGTCAACACACTCTGGCAGAGCAAGCACTTGGCTTGCAAGTTGTGGAGCTGTGGTGCCGGAGTGTTCGTGGTGCGGGCTGGGGAAGGGAGACGGGGGGAGAGATCTTTCGTCGTGTGAGTGCGTGCTTGTTGCATTGTCGGAAAAAACACAATATCTCGCCGTGCACATACGCTCACGCGCACCTTAAGGACAGCGCGAGCACGGTCAACGTCTCCAGCCTCCAACTCCATCCGTGAAATGCTCAGCACCAACAACTTGGAAGAAGGTTGTGCTTTCAGTGCCTCGGCAAGAATTGAGCGTGCCTGGTCGGACTTCTTCGTTACCTGGCGATGGGGGTCAGCCCAGGCCGAGGAATCTCGGGGATGGTACCTCGATGTGGAACCGAGCTGCATGGGAAGCCAGGAACGGTCGGGTGTCATCGTTGGCAGCGGCCAATGCGGTCTCATACACCTTACTAGCCGCATCAAGCTTGCCCGCCCGCCGCTCAAAGTTAGCTGAGCGCGTGATAGCGTCGATGGTGTTCGGCGCAACAGTTTCCAACAGACGGTTGTAGTACTCACGAGCCACGGCGTGGTTATTATGCACTTCCTCGAACTCCGCGGCAGCGACAAACATCTCAGGACGCTTCTTCACGAACACCGATGTTGCCTGGGTGAGGAAGTGAGACCCAAAGTCGATTGTGAGCAATCAGTGTGGCACCCTGTGGAAGACGTCGCGAGCTCCATCCATGTCATGCAGATTCTCTTCCAAGAACCTGGCGAACAGCATCCAGAACTCGGCGTAGTTGGCGCATGCCACTACACACCGCTCAAACAGCTTGCGAGTGCGCACTGCGTCACCCTGGGTGGTCTCCCAGTTGAGGTAAGCGAGCCAGTTGTCACGCTGCTCCTTAGCGAGAGGCTTGACGTGGAAGTACGGGCGCGTAATCTGTCATGCAGCGTAAATGGATCTGCTACCTCCTCAACCTAACGGTGCTCCTTGCAACAACACCATGATATTCGGTTTCCCCGCAAGGATGAAAGCATCGATAACCGCCCACCACAGAGAGAAGGATGTCTGAACCGGAAAATACCTTGGACTCGAAGCGAACACGCTTGGTAAACTCTTCCTTTGTGAACTTGTACAGTGCGGTCCGCGCGTTCAGCACCGCATTGCGCTTCTCATCCTCTGTTGTGGTCTCATCGCCCTCGAAGGCCTCGGCCTCCTCTGGGGTCATAAGCTCCGCCACAGGTCGCTCTTTCAGGAGCTGAGAGTACCTGAGGGAACGGTTGGTCAGGCGGGCGACATTTCAAGTCAAATCATGCATATGAATCCATGGACAAGCGCCTTTCCACGCACCGAGCCCAGTACTTATCCAGATTCTCCAAAGGAAGCGCCAGTGCCCGACGGAACAGCTCATTCACATTGCCATGCTCCTCCTGGGAGGTCTCGAATGCAATGTACTTGTCCCACAAACCAGCCGCCTTATAGTCCGTGCCAACGGTCGCGATTCCACGCTCAAACAAGCTGCAAGGCTCGGGTCAGAACCGGACACTGGTCGAGGACTGATGAAACTGTGTGCGCCAGCGACAGTCGGTCAGAGGAGGACCGGTACCTTTCCGACCGACCGCTTCAATAGCTGCTCTTCCAAGCCCGGCAGTACGTGCCTGATGGTGAACATGGGAACAAAGACAGGAACTCAATACATCAGAGAGAACTCGGGCGAAACTTTCCAGAGCGACGATTACTTCGTGACCGGTCGGCTCACCACAATACTTCATGTTTGGTCAGATCATGCGTGATACGGATGCGGTAGGGGGGGACAACTACCTCCGGATCGCAGCCAGGTCTTCGGACTTCTCTGCGAAGTACGTGCAGTACTGGGCCCACAAGTCAATGCTGTGAGGCACAGCAGCGACACCCTTCTCGTAAGTCTTGACTGCCCCCTCCAAATTTTCAGCCTTGACATCGATCTCGGCGTACTTCTTCCAATATCCTGGCGCACGTCGTTTGAGCGGGATGTTTGAATCGATGTGGCGCCGACAGTATCTCACCATAGCAAAGAGGGTACTCTTTCAAAAATTCGTCATAGACCAAACGGAGCTTGTCCTTGTCACCCTGTCATATCGTATCGTCAGTGGAACGCACTCCAAGACCAGCTGTGAACGCACTCCGCGCTCAGTGAGCTGGATGAGGGTGGTCCAAGCTTCCCAGTCGTCAGGGTTCTTGCGGACATTTGCCCAGAAAGTTTCTTCCTCGCTCATCGCAGGAGTTTCCTCAACAGGATTTGCAGCTGCGATCAAGTCAGCGCCAAGACATGCGGGCGTGCCGACGCACCCGTCTGTTCTTCTGCCATTCTCAGATTGCGCGCGCTTATTCCTGAGATTCCAAAGAAAAGAGGGAGTGACAGCTTGACTCGCGCCGCAGCTTTGAATACAATCCGAGCTTCATACGTGGTTGACTTCCCGTGACCTGCAGTTATCTGCCAGTACCTAACGCAACGATAACGGAGCTCCCTACTGCATTTCTGGCAGGGGCACACAAAGCGTGCAGTCGTGCAGTCGGCCAAACGAGTGATCTGCACGAGTTGTGAATATGACTGCTGTTGAGGAGCCCTCACCTTCACCACATCTGAGTTTACGGCATGAAGCGCGGCTTCTTTTCCAGATCGCTGGACCCTCCGTCATTATTCAACTCTTGACCCTACTTATGTGGACTGAGACAGCACTTTTTGTTGGGAATGTGCTGGGTAAAGTGGCGTTCACGGGTTTCTCCCTTGGAAACCTTGTCGGAAATTTGACCGGTTTGAGCTTGGTCATTGGTGAGGCCTTTTTTCAGTGTCGGCGCGCCAAACTGAATCGCCACAGGATTTCTTTCAGCCTTGGACACTCTTGCCCCTCAGAGCATGGGAGTCAAAAACTTTCGAGAGGTGGGGCTGCTTGCACAGCGGGCAGCCATTCTCTGCTCGCTTGCCCTCACTCTGGCTGCCGTTGGATGGTGGTTCACAGAATCGATCTTTCTGATGTTGGGTCAGCCACCCGAAACATCCGCCTTAGCAGGACGGTTCTTGCGGTTTTATGTTCTTGGACTCCCAGCGTTTGGCCTCTATGAAATAATGAGGCGATTCCTTTGGTGCCAAGGGATCGTCCTCCCGATTGTGTTGGTGAGCGCAATCGTGACTGTCGTCTTGCACCCGCTCTACCTTTACTGTTGGATCACTGTATTTGGCTTTGACGGAGCTGGAGTCGCCCATGTTTGCTCGTATTGGAGCCTGTTTCTCCTTACAGCGCTTTACATCCGGGTTAGAAAGCCTCACAACCCTGAAACTTGGCCTGGATTGCGGTGGCGTGAGGCAAGCAGCAACTTGGGGAGCTTCTTGAAACTTGGCCTTCCAGGGCTCCTGGCTATGTCTGAGTGGTGGTTCTGGGAGGTGGTGAGTTTCACTCTATTCGCTCCTCTGGTTTCTGTGCCATGCGATTTTTCCGCTTGAGCTGAATACCACGACGTTTTGGCCCGACGTTTTGGCCCGACGGTCGCTCGCAGGTCTGTTTCATGGCAGGCCAACTCGGCACCAACGTACTAGCGGCGCACGCAGTGACATATAATATCACTCCCTTGTGTTTCATGATCCCGATGGGTCTTTCGATTGGGATTGCCACCCGACTTGGCACACTCCTTGGCGAGGGCCGCGTGGACATGGCCAAGTCGATTGCGAAATGGGCACTTCTTCTTGGAGAATGTGAGTCACTGCCGCAACAGGCGTTGTCTCGGTGATGCTGACCCCTGCCCAGGTTGTATTTTCATGTACAGTGGTGGATTGCTGCTGGTTGGACATTATGTGATTCGGTGCGACCAGCCCTGTTGTTGTTTTTGATGCGCCTGCCCCCTCTCCGTATATATAAATGCGGGGGGGGGGGGGGGGGGGGGGGGAGAAGAAAGAGAGGGAGAGAGGGAGAAAGAGAGAGAGAGAGAGAGAGAGAGAGAGGCACACTCGAGACACGCATGGAGACACAACTCGAGACGAGCGGAAGGGGGGGGGGGGGGGGGAGTGGGGAGGCAGGCGTCCGATTCCATTGTCCTCTTTCCCCAGTGCCTGGCCCCGATTTGCTCTGTCAGGCATCACGTGCGCGTCTCACCCGTGTGTCTCAGAGCCTTCGTGTCTGATCCCGACGTCATCAAGAATGCTGAGGCCATCTGGCCGTGGCTGTGTGTGTTCTTGCTCTTTGATGGCTCGATGGGTGTCCAGTCCGGGATCATTCGTGGTCTCGGGCTGCAATTCAGGTGTGTTGAATGTGCTGTGTGCGGATGGTGTCGTGTGGTCGTGTGGTGCATCTTACTGTTCGTGCGGCATTGGTCAGGCGAACAGCCTTTGTCCTGGTCCTGTCTCCCTCGATTGCCATAGTGGATTTGGATACTCTTTCGCCTGTCGCGATTTTGCGTATCCCAGTCCGTAGTGTCTCATGTCATCCAGACCTCCACTCTCCCAACCTTTCCGTGCGAGCAGCCTTCGTGCTGCTCTTGTCTCCCTCCATTGCCGTAATGGATTTGCGACTACCTTTTACGCTTTCGCTACGATTTTCATCTTTTCTCTCTCGGATTTTGCGTATCCCCGTGCAGTGTCCGAGTTTCCACCCAGACCTCCACAACCTCCATGCGCACTGTTCGCTTCTTACACTTGATGCAGGATGTCGGCTGCCGTACTCCTGACACTTGATGCAGGATGTCGGCTGCCGTATTCCTGACACTTGATGCAGGATGTCGGCTGCCGTACTCCTGACACTTGATGCAGGATGTCGGCTGCCGTACTCCTGTGCCTCTGGATTATTGGAATCCCCAGCCTGTATCTGGTAGCGTTCAGGGCTAACGAGGGACTGGTGGGGCTGTGGTACACAATGCCAGTGGCGTATTTACTTCTCAACGTGTGAGTTGTCTGCTCTGTACTCTGTCTTTCAATGTCGTGGCGTGTTCTCACACGTTCTCGGCTCTGCTCTGTCCTCTGTTCTCAACGTGAAATTTCGTCTCGACCCGTGTCCCAGGCTACAGTCTGTCGCACTCCCACGCAATACACAGAGACCCTCACAGACGAGGATACGGAATTTCACGTTCAAGGAGAGAGTACAGGAAAGAGAGTATTCCGCACAACCCTCCAGTTCGTTGGCAACGACACCCCAACTAAAGCAGATGCTCCTCAAGACACCGGAGTGCGAATTGCGCGCGCGTACACATGTGTGCGTGCGTGCGTGCGTGCGTGCGTGTACACATGCGTGTGTGTGGGGTGCGTGTGTGTTGTGTGTGTGTGTGTGTGTGACAAGGAGGGAGTGAGGAGGGAGTGAGACGCTGCGCGCGCGTATCCGTAGTGAGCCAATATCTCCGCAGGTGCCTTGCTCTGTCGTACGTGACAAAAAGCTGGCGGACGGTGAGCGACACGATCCGAGAGGAGTCGGGCGAGTATGGAAAGTTGGACGATGACACTGTTGAGGTGGAGATGTCACCTGCTTGAGCTGCAACCTCGGAACATTTCAGGGTTCGAGGTGGGTGTGATGCACTTGTCGTCGTCCTCGCCGGTGCGGTCGAACACTGAGAGTGACGGTGACGTGGTGTGACCCATCTGTCATCTCTGCCCTTGCCGGTGCGGTCGAACACTGAGAGTGTGACCCATCTGTCATCTCTCGTCCTTGCCGGTGCGGTCGAACACTGAGAGTGTGCTCTTTGCAAGTGCACCCCTCAGTGCAGGGCATCTCAAAGGATGGTTATCGTTGGCTTCGGTGTAAGTGTCCGGTTCTCCGTGGCAGCACGTCGATTGCGTAGCAGTCCTGTTGACTGTGATATTTCGAGAGGAGGTGCTGCCTTACCGTCCTATGAGAGCTCAACAGGATTGTTTCAGCGGAAAAACTCAAGTTCTAATCTGCCAGATCCGAACAAACCGACAATTTCCACATCGCAAACAATAAATTTTTGATCAAGCTGTGTGCCAAGAACTCTTGAGGCTTCCCTTGACACATAGACTAGTCATGGTATTGGGGGGTGACTCGCAACTCAAACAAAGCCGCCTAAAGCTAGTCCTGTGGTTAGGACGAAACCGGTCGCGGAATAAACCGAGCTTTGAGTGACCTCTCGCTTCGAACCCCAGTGATCCTTCACAGGATCAGCTGGCGAGGAAGTTCTTCCCAGAAGAGTGCTTCGCCACCTCAGACAAACTTCCTTTTCTCCAGGACCTGAGAAAAACGGGTTCCTTAGGCAACATTAATAAATTCATTATTAAATTGTACGTGCGTTATGTGATGGACAACAAGGCGTCAGGGGTTTATTGTACACGGTCGAGATGGGGCACCCAGTGACCATAAATACGTTGTTAAAGCGCGGCCGGTTCCGAAGTTTTAAATTGCGACGTCGATATATCAGATATATATTTGTCACGAGTCAGTGACTGCAAGCTTAAGCTAGTTGCGCTTGACTGGGGTCAGGGAAAATTTCGGTGAAGCGCATGCATTTCATTTTTGTCTTCACCGTATTAGAATGAGGCTCGCGCGCCATGTACATATGTTAACTTTAAATCGCGTATGACTAGTACCGCACTGGGAATTTAAGGGCACTCTACAATAACTAGACTTTTTTGATCTTTTGATCATGTTCCAAATACTCGAGCTGTTGGGGTTCGCTGTATTTTCAGATTTACCAGGCCTAATTAACTTAATTAATAGTGCCACAGTGTTTTATTGATCGCAGTCAGCGTTGCAGCATGCTCAGTGGCTATATATCCACGGTTCTGCCGGAAAGCGTTTACGTGTACATGAAAACGACGTTGCAAACACGTTCGAACATGGTCTTTTCAATTATATGTACAACCGTTTTCAAATGAAGCTATAGAGCCAATCTTATGTTGATGGATTGGTCGATCCATGCGATTGAAACTAGAGCGAGACCACAGCTCGAGTGGCCGATATCCTCCCAAATTACATCCAATTGCAGCTATCACATCAGATACTGGGTGCCATCCATCGAAAAAATGTAGTATATAGTACGTTAATGCAGTCAACCAGAACTTCGGAAGACACTGCATGTGTATTTGCCATATGGAAGGATCTAGCCACGTTTACACGTCGTCCCGAGTTGAATGGCCGGGGCCACTGGCACGGCGCCAAGATGGGCGTGCTGAGTCCCGTTGGAACGTCAACGCGGCCGACTGCGGCGATATGCCGGGCGGGCAGAGCGCGACACAGGTAAATGAACATATCTATTCTTGCAGCGTTTTTTCATTTTTAATTTGTTGCTACAGCCATAGAGAAACATGAGCAAAGTAAGGTTCGAGTGATCAAGGAGCCAGCTGCAGACACAGCGGAGATCATATTACGTTCATTGTACAATACCACACAGTGGTCCACAGTTCTCCCTGCCCCCGCTCGGGTCAAATATATATAATTTTGAAACGCGTGGTTGGCTGCGCAATAAGCGAACACGCTACGCCACCGCAATTATTAAATAACTGGGCCGTGATCCCGCAGATGGGATATCTCGGGCCTATAAACACGTATGGAAACTGCAGGTATCTGCACGCTCACCCCATCTGACGAGCTCGTCTCGACTGGACAAGACGCACGGATGAACTTTCAGTGCGGTAAACTGCAATCTCTACGGTATTACAACCATCTCTGAGAGTGGTAACTAACACAGCTGTCGGCTGTCGATGGGATAAATCTATTCTATGTTTAACGGTCTGGTCTACTGCATCTGGGGCCCCTTGCTCACTCGAAGGCCTTATGCAGACGTCAGCCGCGCGAAGGCAGATGGTAAATGAGGCGTCAGACGCCATACAAAAGCGATGGCGTCAGACTTCATAGGAATACGTCAGAGGTCAGATGTCGTGGGAGGGCGTTATCGGAGGGCGACAGAGGTCAGACGCCATTGGAGGGCGTCAGAGGTCAGAGGTCAGAGGTCAGAGGTCTGACGTCAGCGATCAGATGTCGTAAGAGGACGTGTGTGCAGCTTGCTGTGCGGCGGCGAGTTGCTGCTCCAGCTCCGCGACTGAGACGTCAGATGTCAGACGTCAGACGTCAGACGTGGCGGCGAGTTGCTGCTCCAGCTCAGACGTCAGACGTCAGACGTCAGCGGTCAGATGTCGTAGGAGGACGTGTCTGCAGCTTGCTGTGCGGCGGCGAGTTGCTGCTCCAGCTCCGCGACTCTCGCCTCGCTCGCTTGCACCTGCCGCACACTGTCAGGCTGAGGCTCGGCACAACAAGTCAAAGTTTCGACACGAGACACAAGAAGTCTAAGTCTAGCAGAGCCTGCTCTTGGCGTCAGCGGGAGCAGTAAAGCGGTAGCAGCAATGTAAGCTGGGGCAGTAAGCTAAGCAGCAGGTCAGCGAGAGCAGAGTATGTAAGCTGGAGCAGCAATTCAAGAACCAAACAGACTCTTGCGTGTCGTTTGTGGCTGCGTCGTCTGCGCATCCGGGGGCCTTCGGACAAGGGTCGGGGTTGGAACACAGACGCGGGTTGCTTGATGCTTATGGCATTGTCGTGCGCCCACCACACAGTGGAGTTTTCTTCTTCTTTTCTCTCGCTCTCGCTGAGGCGGAGACAGACAGACACACAGCCACACAGCCACACAGCCACACTCAGACACACTCAGACACACTCAGACACACAAGTGTGGTACCTGAACTCGGAGCTGCAGTGCTTCGGCCTCAGTCTCCTCGACTCGTTGCTCCAGCAAGTCCACCGAGTCCATACCACGCTGGAGCAGCGACGCCGTGGCCACGCCTTTGCACAGTGTCACT
>QUTJ01031751.1:0-16803 GCA_003573635.1 Goniomonas avonlea | reverse complement strand
ACGATTGCCGATAGCCACCACCACGATAATGGCAGATGTACTTGTCTTGCCGTTTCCGTTAGGGCCTTGGGCGGGTCAGATGATTTCAACGGTTCGCCACAACAGCCGTGTATCCGAGTGGACTGGCTTCCCCACAGATCGATTAGTCGTTCTTGGGGAGAATTCAAATCAAAGAGGCATTTGGCTTTTGCTTCGCGACAACAGCGGTTCAAATTGACGGCATATGACCCGAAGTTTTACACTTTTGAATTCATATATATGAACTTTCACAAATGATCTTTTTAACTATTGAAGAACTTTCATGTACGCCTGCGGGAGGCGAGCGGATAGGTTATCCCGGTGCCCCTCGCTCTCAGGTTGCGAGTCTGTCAAACATCTTGTGACTTGGAGGGAGGAAAAAAAAGCAACGGCTTGGTTGTCTGAGATGGGCTACTGAGTCTTCGGAGGGATCGATTCAACCGCAGCTGCTCATCGGGCCCATGGCGTCACCTGCAAAGGTGATTCCTGTTGCTGGGAACGAGGTACCTGGCGTTGGTCAGGTCACGCAACTGCCGGTTGTTCAGGAAGCTCCACAGCAGGCTTCCCGGTACCAAGACGAAGACTCTGAAGGAACCTATTCGGACTATGAATCAGACTCCAACAATAGTGATAGGTCACCCCGTGGCAGGCGTGCGTCTCTCGCCACTTTGCAAAAGCAGGCAGACACCAGAACTGAGTTGAGATGGGGCGATGCTATTGAAGCCGGACTGCAGCATGCAGAGAAGAAGGCGAGGAATGAGAGAAGGCGAGACAGGTCTCTCATGTGTTTGAAACGAAGCAACGTGTTTAGGAGGATGTGTCTTAAGTTCACTCGGAATGTTTGGTTCGACCGTGTTATCCTGTTGCTCATTGTTGCGAACTGCCTCTGCCTGACTCTAGGTGACCCTGTCTGTGACATTTATTTGGACAATCCTCAGCGGAACATCTTGGTTACGATGTATCCGTCCCACACATGCGATGGCTATGCCCATTTGCGAGTAACTCTCACGGTCTTAGAGATCGTGTTCACTTCTTTGTTTACGATCGAAATGATGCTCAAAATCATTGCACGGGGGCTCTTTTGGCACCATCGCTCTTATCTCCGCGACCCATGGAACTGGGTGGATTTTATTGTCGTCATTGTCAGGTGCGATTGACTGGGGACTGTCATATGTTGACCGCGCGCAGCATTGTTGGCCTAGACCCAAGAGTCGGAAATTTTTCTGCCATCCGAACAGTACGTGTCCTCCGACCACTTCGAACAATGAACAGGATCAAAGGTAGTCCACCAACTGTACGTCGTGCTTCTGACCCGTTCTATAGGGATGCGAACCCTCATCATGGCCCTGCTTCGGTCGCTGAAGCCCCTCGTCAATGTGGCCTTTGTCTGCTTCTTTGTCTTTTTTGTGTTCGGGATCATGGGCATGGACATATTTTCCGGCTATTTGCGTGGAAAATGCTACGGCACTGGTGAGTGAAAATCGATTTTGTCTTGCCGATACTCATCCACACTCCAGAGGGCCACCTCAAGGATGTTCTCTTGCTCCCGGCCTCAAGGCGGGGTGTCGATTCTGTCACCACCCAGGCCGATGTCCTCATGGATAACGACAGTCTGTGTAGCGTTTACAAGGGGGGAGGCAGGTCGTGTTACGAGATCACTGGGGTGGCCACCGCGGAGTGCCGGTGGTATGACCCAAGTGGCAATCCACACCCCAACCCTTTGCCCAACATCAGCTTCGACGACATTTTCGACGGGTTCTTGACCATATTCCAGTGTATATCCATGGAGGGCTGGTCCGATGTCATGTATCTCTACGAAGACGGCCACGACCTGTGGGGAGCCCGGCTGTTCTTTATCTCTTTGATTTGCATCGGGGCGTTTTACAGCATCAACCTGGCGCTGGCTGTGATCACTCACAAGTTCACGGCGTCCAGCGAGCAGGAGCGACAGCGTCAGCTTCATCACGCCAACCTGTCTCCGCGCACGGCTGGTCTTGGCAACAACTCAGAGCTGCCTGAGGTGTCGACGCTCACGATTCTCCGTGAAAGGTTCGCCAGTTGGCTGACATCCGAAAACGAGTACGACACCTCGACGCTCATAGGGAAAGTGCGGCTGGGATTGTTTAACTTCGTAGAGCACGATCACTTCCGCACGACCCTGACTCTGTGCATCATCGTGAACACAATCGTGCTGGCACTGGAGTACCACTCCCAGAACACGCTTGAAGACAACATTTGCGAGCGTGTGTCCAAGGACCGTTGCACCGGGCCGCTGTTTAAGTACCCAGACGTGCCCGCGGGCGAGTGGGCTGGGGCATCGTACACATCAACGCTCTTAGGCTGCTATGATAAGGAGACACGCGAGGTCTGCTTTCCGGACAAGGGGTTCTGGGCGTCGCTCTCCTACCGAGAAGTGTGTCCAGACTCGAACACCTGCCTTGGCATGCCCTTCCACCAGCAGCACTCACTCGGTGCGCTCCTCTCCGGATTCTTTTGGCTGTGTTCGTGTGTGAGAGTGTGTGTGAGCGAGTGTGTACTCCTCACTCTTTTTGTGTGTGTGGCTGAGAGAGAGTGTGTGTGCGAGTGAGTGTGGGTGTGCTTCCAGAGTATGCTCGTGATTCTTCGTGACTCTGTTGTGTGTGTGTGCCCAGAATTGGCTGAGACCCAGTTGGGAACCAGTGCGTGTGCTACGCCTAACCGCACCTCTCGTCACTTCACCCTGTGCGTGCTACGCCTCACCCCGCGTCTGCAGAGATCATCAACCTCGTGCTGACCATCATCTTCATTGTGGAGCTGGTCCTCAAAGTTGCTGGGTTGGGTCTTGCGGGCTACTTCAAGCACCAGGCCAACGTCTTCGATTTCTTCATCGTTGTGGCATCGATTGTCGAGCTCGGGAGTCAGGTAAAGCCTTGGGTCTCAGACTCAATAGGCTGCTTCTGCTGGGGCCATTTGGATTAGAAAAAAAGCTGGCCAAGCTGGCGATTCGGGAAAAAACTGGTCCACGCGTCAGATCAGTCAAAATCTCTAATTGATCTGACGCTTGGGCTAAAATTTATGTGTGGGGCAGTAAGAATATTTCATCGGAGAACCAGCCGAATATCACCCGTGTTGGTACCACTGTGTCTGAAAGAGAGTATGGAGGCTGTGGACTCAAGGGGGCGATACACAGTGTTGGCATTAACCGTGAGAATCAATGGCAATTACAATTTTTTTGAAAGTCTCGAGGTCGAAGCCGTGAAATCGTGCAAGGGCGCCCACAAAACCATTGAACTTGGCCACGCAGTTTGTAATCAATTGAGATCACATTCATTATCCGTTATACTCAATTTTCAACCCCTGGCCGCACTCACGTTTGCACACAGGGCGGCACAGCCGGTGGATCCACTCTCTCGGCGCTGCGAGCCTTCCGACTGTTTCGCGTGTTCAAACTCGCCCGCTCGTGGACCGGTCTGAAAATGATCCTCAAAACCATTGGCGTCGCCGGGTCCAGTCTCGGTCCTCTCGCTATCGTCCTTGTTATCTTCATGTTCATATGCGCTCTCGTTGGGCAGGAGCTGTTCGGGGGCGAGTTCGGCGTGCCAGTCAGTCCCTCCGACACCCTGGCCGCCGCCAATGTTACCTGGGTGGTGCCTCGGTCAAACTTTGACTCGTTCTCGCCGAGCGACACAGGGTTTGGGTCCATGGTGACCGTGTTCCAGATAATCACCGGCGAGAATTGGAACATAGTGAGTTGCCCGCACTCATTCGTGCCTGCCCATGCTCCGTGCATGTCTCACCAAAAGGCGAGAGGAGAGGGAGAGGGAGAGGGAGAGGGCTGCTCCCTGCTCCTCCCTCCTCCTCCTCCTCCTCCTCCTCCCCCTCCCCTTCTCCCCTCCCTCCTCGCCCTCGCCCTCCTCCTCCTCTCTCCCCTCGCCCTCCTCCCTCTTACCCCCTGTCGCAGGTGATGTACGACGGCCTCCGCCACGTACACTGGACCGCGTCAATCTATTTCATCATCGTCGTCATCATCGGGAACTACATGATCATGAATCTCGTCCTCGCCATCCTGCTGCACTCGTTCTGGGCCGTGCACAACACAATGGCTGAGGAGGGCGAGGTCCAAAACGACGTGGCCGACAAGGTGGAGAAGGCCAAAGCCATCGCCCACTTCCTGTTGAGAACCCCCGCGGCGCCCCCCGTTCAGAAGCGCAACCTTGCCTGGCCCGAGCCGCAATCGGACGGCGACACCTCCCCATGCAGCAACATGCTGCTCGACACCCCCGGCTCCCCGGCCTCTACCCGGCCTGGTCTGGTTTCTCCAGGCACTCGAGCCTCAGCGCAGCTTGTGGCAGCGGGCTGCGAGCACACGGGAGAGTGCGACTGCGTCAAGCCCAACGTGGTCGAGGACACCGGTGCTGACGATGGGGTAGGTGTTGTCCTCGCGGCCACGGACAACGCTGCTCCAGCCGCTAGCAACGGCACTGCCGCCAACAAGGCTGACCAGGAGGAGGAGGACGACGAGGGGGTGGAGGCCGGGAGACCGTCTGACATCGTGCTGCCGGGGTCACCGCCGAAACAGCAGAAGGAGTTTTTGGTTGGAGCCCCAGAGCTTTCTCCGAGGTGGCGCCGTCTGCCTGACCTCCCGGCACCCAATGCGCTACCGGCCAAGGAGGTGGCGGGGGGGGACGACCTTGTGCAGTCCCTCTGCTCCTCCAACTTCAAGGGGGCCGGGGTCGACTCCGTCAGCGTGAACTCAATGGCTGTCGCTTCGATGGGCGTCGACTCGATGGGCACCTCGTGCAACTCCATGAATGTAAACAGCGCCATGCTCAACTCTGCGGACCCACGGGCGCCGCACCCGTCCCCATCCAGCACAACAAGCGTCGGCGAACGCAAGCGACGCCACCACCACCACCGCCGCAGGAAGACCAACTCCAACCTCCTGTCCGGCCAGGCCGCACAGTCGGGGCGGGTCCACCCAGACTCGCCCGGCTCCGACTGTCAGACGCTGCACACGCCCTACTCGGCGCTCCCTGTGGTCACCGAACCACTCGAGTACCGCCCGTACGTCAAGGCCGTCCTCAACTTCCTGCCCGTAAGGGTGTTCAAAATGCTCTGCCGCCGCCGCAACAACCTCTTGATCTTCGGCCCCGAGTCGGGGCTGCGCTTCCTGCACCCGGTGCGCGAGGCAGCCTTCACCGTCGCAGATGAGACGAGGCACGGCAAGTGGTTCGACCGCTTCATCCTCGTGTGCATCGCCATCAGCACCGCCCTGCTCATCATCGAGCACCCCCTGGACAAGTATCGCTGCAACCAGTGCGGGGGCGTGTGCTCAATATGCGACCAGAACGAGGTCCTGCGGTACATCAACTACGCTCTTATCGGTGTCTTCACAGCCGAGATGCTGGTCAAGGTTGTTGCGTATGGGTTCATCATGCACGCTGACAGCTACCTCCACGACGCATGGAACCTGCTGGACTTCATCATTGTTGTCACCTCTTTGCTGTCGCTGTTCTTCTCCAACTCGAGCCTCAAAGCGGTGAGTCTGGTCCCTTGCGCATGATGTGTTTCAGTCGTGCTGGTCTTGATGCTTGATCATCCATGTTTGATGCTCACCGCGTCTCAGTGTGTGTGTGTGAGAGAGAGAGAGAGGGAGAAAGGGACAGAGACAGAGGGACAGAGGGGCAGAGAGACAGAGAGAGAGAGAGGGCTCACTGACCCTTTGGACAGCTCCGCACCATTCGCGCCTTCAGAGCTCTGCGCCCCCTGCGTGTTCTCAAGCGAAACAAAGGCATGAAGGTCTCCGTCGTCTGCGTCCTCCGCTGCATTCCCGCCGCAGTCAACGTCGGCATCGTGTGCTTCCTCTTTTTCGCCATCTTCGGTGTCCTCGGGGTCCAGTTCTTCAAGGGCCGGTTCTACGCCTGCTGGCTTGGCGACGGGCCCAGCGCCCTGCTGATCCGCCAGTACCCCCACCCGGTGACGGGCGAGACCACCCCACTCACGGACGTCCTCGACTGCGCGGCCGCCGGTGGCAGCTGGCGCACCCCCTTCAACGGCTTCGACTCCTTCCCGATGTCGCTCCTGACAATGTTCGAGATGGCGACAACCGAGGGCTGGCTGGAGGTCCTCCGCAACGCCGTCGACGCCAAGGGGGTCGGCCTGCTCCCGGTCCCCAACTACCAGCCGCTGGGCGCCTCCGTGTTCGTCGTCTGCCTGATGTGCTGCTCGATGTTTGTGCTCAGCCTCTTTGTGGGCATTGTGATTGAGAGCTACAACAAGACCAAGCAGGAGATGGAGGGGGGCGTGGTGCTCACTGCCGCGCAGAGGGAGTGGTGCGTGTCTTGCGCGCTGCGTCTTTGATTGCGCGCACATTGTCGTGTTTACTGTGAGGCGCGGGTCCCCTCTGTGCTCTTTTGCTTCCAGGACACGGAGGGAGAGGAACAGATTCCTGCCGATTGTGATGTGATTGGGATGACCTGCGTCATTGTGACTGAAATGAGAGCGGCGAGGGAAGACGAGTGTTGACACGCACCGACGCGCAGGGCGGAGGCGCAGCTGATAGGCATCGGGTCGACGCCCTGCGTGCCACCAGTGGAGCCCACCAATCCGCTGTCCAAGCTGCTGTTCAAGCACGTGGTGCACTCGCGAGTGTTCGAGACGGTCGTGTCGCTGTGCATTGTTCTCAACATGCTTGTGATGGCGTCCTTCGTCTTCAATATGGTGCGACCTCTCACACTCTCGGCCTTGGGGGGGGGGGGTGAGACAGCTCAAGTTGGCGATACAGTTTTGTAATCAATTGAGATCGCGTTCTTTTTCCGTTAGACTAGGGGGGCGACAGCTCAAGTGGGCTACACAGTTTGTAATCAATTCAGTATTGGTCCGCATGAACGACTACAACAATATTTTGGAAGTGTGTAGCTAATTTTAGCTGTCGCCCTCTGAGGACATCTAAAAGAAGTGTTGGGCGCTTCTCGAACTCGTCCCTGCCCAAAGCTGCCAGCGACCCCGAGTCAAAAGTCAAAACAACGGCGTAACACCGTGACTGCAGGACAAGACGGCCTTCAGAGGGCTCAGCTACCTGAACCTCATCTTCACGGGGGTCTTCATCATCGAGGCCATCCTCAAGCTCGCCGCCATGGGTGTGCGCATCTACATGGCCGACCCCTGGAACTGTTTCGACTTTTTCGTGGTTGCCGTCTCCATCGCCGGGGCTGCGGTGGACTTTGCAAGCTCAGAGTTCACTCTCCCCGGGCTCACCATCCTCCGCGTGTTCCGAATCCTGCGCCTGTTTCGCCTGGTGAAGCGCATGAAGCGCTTGCGCCAGCTAATGGAGGCGCTCCTGCACTCCCTCCCCGCGCTCGTCAACGTCGGCTCCCTGCTGCTGCTGTTTTTCGTCATCTACTCCACCATGGGCGTCAACCTCTTCTACAACGTGCGGCTCTACCAGGACCCCGACCGCTGGATGACACGTCAGGCCAACTTCGGCAACTTCGGCTCCGCCATGTCGCTGCTTTTCCGCGCCATCACCGGCGAGGGTTGGCACGGCATCATGCACTACTGCATGCAGGACGACCCGTGGGTGTCGTGCGAGGACTACAACAACCTCGGAGACGGCTGCGGCGACTCGGTGTCCGCTGTCACCTTCTTTGTGACCTTCAAGCTCTTTGGCGCGTTCATTCTCCTCAATCTCTTCGTGGCGTTCATCCTCGACTCGTTCGAGCACGCCGTCCAGGACCGCCACCAGGTCGTGCCCAAGGACGACCTGCTGGCCTTCGTCACGACCTGGATGAACTTCGACCACACTGCCAACCAGACTCTGCCCGTTTCGGAGCTCCCCAACTTCCTCCGGGCTCTGGACCCCCCGCTCGGCCTCAAGGGCAAGCGCCTCTCTAACGCCGCCATGGTGCAGTTCATCTCTGTCCTCGACGTGCCCTCCCACGGCGGGCTGTGCCACTTTCTCGAGGTCTACCTGGCGAGCATCTCGCGCGTGCTGAGGGTGAAGATGCCCAACAACGCCGTCTACGACATAGTGCAGGCCGAGGTTTCCTCCCGGCTCGAGCACGCCTTTGGGGCAGACTACGCCACAGACGCTACGGATGCCGCACAGGTGCGGGTCGCTCTCCCTCACTCCCTCTCTCTCCCTTTCTCTCTCTCTCCCTCCCTCCCTCCCTCCCTCTCTTTCTCCCCCCTCTCTCTCCCTCACTGTCTCTGTCTGCCCCCCCGCGCACACACACACGCCCAGACGAGGTCTGACATTGACGCTGCATGACAGGAGCACGCTGCGGGCATCTTGCAACGCCTCGCCCGCAACAGGCAGCGCTTGAAGATGGCACAGAAGGCTGAGGAGGCTGGCGTCACCCTCCGAGGTCTGCGCGCCCTCTCACGTGTCACTTGTCACTTGTCTTTGCCACTTGGTCACCTGCCACGTGTCCTTGCCACTTGTGTCATTCGTCCTTGTCACGTGCCATTTGCCGCTTGTGACGAGTCACTTTGTCCACTTGTCCTTTCCACGCGTGGCCATGTCTCTCACTATCAGTTGTCCACTGGTCTTTGCCATTTGTCACTTGTCACTATCGTCACTCTGCTTACCGCCTGTTGCAGGCGCTGGTGCGCGGTAGGAGCAAGACAAGTTCAAGTCCGGTTGTTCCCACCTCGATCTCTGCCGCTCCTGTGAACCATAACCTAACGACCTCGTTAACGATAACCAACACGTGCTGGCGGCCGTACCGGAACCAGATCGTTAACGTGATCCCTAAACTAACCCTCGCAACCATTTTTAAAAACATGAGGGGATGCGTCAGTCCCCCTAAATCTGTAACAAGGAGCGCACCGCGGGACGCCATGCGCAGACTGTATTTCCCCGCGGCGTGCTGTCCCGCTCTCTGTACTTCCCCGCGGCGTGCGCCACGCTCTGTAATTGCCCGCAGCGTGCTGTCGCGCTCCCAGTGCTCTATAATCGCTGGGTCACCGACCACGCACTGGCTGTGTCCAACTTATCACTCCTCCTATCACTCCTCAGTGTCGGCACCGAGTCGGTCCGACTGTAACTCACGGTAGCTTGTTGAACTCCACACTTTGTGGCGCATTGTCCCGCTGCTCAGTGTCCACACTGAGCACGTCTGTAACAATATAATATATACCCCGGGGGCGCACCTCTGTACGCTACCTGTACTTTTCCGAAGTTGTGCGCGTGGTCCTTGATTTTCCCAAAGAGCTTTGTTTGTGTGTGAAGGAGGGAGAGAGAGAGTGAGAGAGAGAGAGAGCCCTACGGTGCTCAGTGGCAGGGTGTAAGATAGTGCGGCCAGCGCACTGGTGGAGATGGTGCACAACGTGGCTTTCGCGAAGACCATGGTCCCCGTTTTGTTGGAGCTTTTTCAATAAATTCTATTCATCGGGAAGCTATGTAGGTCCTGTCGTTGGTTGGACATCGGCATCGTTGCCACACGAGCCTTGAAAGGAGTTCTAACCCCTTCCCCACACCTTGCGCATGCAAGATCCCGTGCTCCCGTGCTCATTATTGGCCGGAGTCCATCGCGATGGCAGTGGACACAGATCCTTTTGCCACGAAGCTGTTGGTCGCCTCAGGTGAGCACCCCATTTGGCTAGGCTAGTTGGACTTAATTCATGTATATTTAACCTTCACACCCACAATTCCCCCGTGAGTGCTCAATTTAAATTGACAAGAGCCCTTCGCGATGGCAGTGCACACACGGACCAGTAAGTGTTGCGCACTTCGCGCCTTTGTACAGTATGATGCTGTTATTATGATACTAACACGCTGCCCAGTCAGAGACGAGGGGCTGCCACACGCCACTGTTGCCTTGGGCACGGTGGAGGCAGTAGCACGTTTAAGATGGTTTAACTACCGATGGCGACCTGATGCTCACTGTTGCACCATGCACAGTGGAGCGCGGCGAGCACAGAACCACGCAGCCACCGTCAGGCACAACCCACTCCACTACCTTTGGTGCTTGTGTTCTCGTGCACCCACTACCATTGCACTGCACATGCTGCATGCAGGCGACACACTCAATATCTGCAGCATCGCCTAGGTCAGCGACTCAACAAACGCACAATGACACAGTCGGCCAGGCTCTACGCGATCGGTGGCAGGTTCTCAATGGACATTCTCAACGCAGACACTGCTGCATCCTCGGCTGGTCCGCTCAGTGGCCACCAAGACGTTTGGATATCGACATAATATCTACATGTGCTTGCTCGTCCTTGGGCGACTGCCATTTCAATTTCTGCCCAAGAGTGGGCCACAGCAGAGACGCAGCTCATAAGCAACCAAGAAAGTTACGCTAAGTGAAGCTCGCTAGTTGCACGGGGTCAGGTACCAAATCTACTACCGATATCTCAGGTGCAATTAATTACAAATTGTATTGTGTCTGGTGATTTATTTGTGGTTGAGTCTGACACAGCGCTCTCAGTTAGGAGAGAACCCACAAAACCCAGCCGCTTCGACGCTCGTGAGCAAAATGGGGGACGCCGCACCAACAGAGGAGAAGACCAGCAAGAAGTATGCTTCATGATTATTTTCACTGTAGCATCGCTCACCGTTCACCTGTCAGCGCCCAGAAGAAGGCTGAGAAGCTCGCCAAGGCTGCCGCTGCCAAGGCCGAGAAGGCTGCCAAGAATGCTGCCGCTGCACCGCCGAAGAAGGAGGGTGCTGTCGACGAGGAGGAGCTGGACCCGACTGTGCGCGTGGCGTTCGCGTGATCAATGTTTGTTTTGACCCGTTTTGATCAGGCCTACTTCGAGAACCGCAAGAAGCAGATCGCCGCGGTGGCTGCTTCCGGAACGGACTGCTATCCCCACAAGTTCCAGGTCACCTTGTCTCTGCCTGAGTTCTTGGAGAAGTATGATGGCATTAAGGACGGTGAGCGCCTTGACACCGAGGTGGTGTCTATCGCCGGACGTGTCTGGAGCATTCGTGCCCAAGGCAAGAGCCTTCTGTTTTACGACCTGCGCGGTGACGGGGCCAAGGTCCAAGTGATGGCAGATGTCAAGTGCGCCTCAATCGCGATTGGAGCCATCTGACATTGAACAGGGACAACAAGGCGGGCCCTGAAGAGTACGCCAGCACACACGCCATTTTCAAGCGTGGCGATATCATTGGTCTCACTGGCTATCCTGGTGCGTGATCTTGGCAGTCGACATTGGCTCGTACCAACGTTCGCTGCCAGGACGATCCAAGCGTGGAGAGCTGAGCATTTTCCCTTTTGCTGCCAAGCTCCTTTCTCCGTGCATGCGCATGCTGCCCGGGATCCGTTACGGTCTCAAGGATCAGGTACGTTCCATGGCTTGTGGCCTGGAACTGGAGTGGTCAGTGCGGCGTGTTCCTGATTTTAGTCTCAAATTTGTTCTCTTCTCAGAGTTCTGTGACTGACTGAAGGTCGCAGGAAGTGCGTTACCGCCAGCGCTACCTGGACTTGATCATGAACAACGAGAACCGCCGCATCTTCCAGCGCCGCGCTCAGATCACCGCGTTCGTTCGCCGATTCCTGGACAGCCAGAACTTCTTGGAGGTGCTTCTTTGTGGACCTTATAGATCTCGTTGATAGTCGAATCAATTGACGCTAATATCAGCCCGTGTTAGTTCTGATCCGAGACAGTCTGTCAGTTGTTCCGGGATCTGTTCTTGGCAGCAGTAGAAAGCTATCACGCCCAAGCGGTTCCACGAAGTATGGGTGGTGGTTCCAATTAGGATATCAAGGCAGCAAGGCTGTCGGAGTTCACCTGATGTCACCTGATAGAGGGAAGGAGAAAGTCCTCGCTTATGCCTGCAGGCAGGCGGGTCTGTGGCCGCTCAGCGGTTCCTGAATGGTTTGAATCCTCTCTCTCTCACACACACACACACACAACGCCCTCACAACGCCCTTCCAGGTGGAGACCCCGATGATGAACATGATTGCCGGCGGTGCCACAGCAAAGCCTTTCATCACCCACCACAACGACCTTGACATGCAGTTGTTTATGCGTATCGCCCCTGAGCTCTACCTCAAGGTATGGCACCAACTAGTCTGGAGTGATCCCTGCGCTTGCACTCTCTGACCTTCCTCTTCTCATCACCCACCACAATGATCTTGACGTGCATATGCGTATCGAAAATGAGCTCTACCCCAAGGTATGTATATGAGAGCACCAGTTGCTCTGAGCCAATCTCTGACATGATCTCGAGAACCTCCACTTCTCTCTCCCGTGCCTACTTTCTGGTTACAAAACCAGCGGCTGGTTCGAAGCCATTAGAATTATTGATCAACTGGCACGTGCGGCATAATCATTTGATTGGGCTGGTTCACATTGATTAGGCCTGGTTTGCAACAAGTAGGCACTAGCACAATGCCGGGTGTTGACCCACGCTTGCAGCAACTTGTAATTGGTGGGCTGGACCGTGTGTACGAGATCGGCCGCCAGTTCCGTAACGAAGGTGCGGAGGTGTTGTGACCCGGGTGAGAGTGACTGAGACATGCGAGAGAACACCCATCACCGGGGTGAGAGTGACTGAGACATGCGAGACAACACCCATCACCCTGTCACACCCTATCAGAACACCCCTCCAGCCACAACTCCACCCCGTCACACCCCCCATCGCGCCGGAGGCTGAGACATGCCACCACCACCGGGGTGAGGGGTGTCGTCCGGGGTGAGGGGTGTCGTCTAGACCTGACCAGCAATGCTGTGTGAGGTTGTGTTGGCATGAGGTTGGCGGCGTTGTGATCGGGTGGGGTGGTGTGACGGATGTTCCCCCCCCCGACCGAGTCAAACAATTGCAGCTCTGTGCCCTGGAGGCGAGGCGCCGCACATGACGGGGTGTCATCAGTCCCTCACTCCGATCACAGCCCTCGTCATGATCACAACACCCGTCATCTCGATCACAACACCCCTCACGCCGTCACAACAGTTGCACACAAGTCACACCGTCGTTCGCAGGAATTGACCTGACGCACAACCCCGAGTTCACCACCTGCGAGTTCTACATGGCCTACGCCGACTACAACGACCTCATGGTCATGACAGAGCAGATGGTGTCTCAAATGGTCAAGCAGATCACTGGCTCGTACAAGGTGTGGTCCTCGCTCTCTCTGTGCGTGTATGTGTAAGCTGTGTGTGTGTGTGTGTGTGTGTGCGTGCGTGCGTGCGTGCGTGCGTGCGTGCGTGCGTGCGTGCGTGCGTGCGTGTCTCTCTCTCTCTCTCTCTCTCTGTGTGTGTGTGTGTGTCAGCACACCAGGATCGAATCGATGTTTATCCCTTCCCGCACAGGTGATCTATCACCCATAAACATATTTTCTCCTCACATGTTTATCCCTTCCCGCACAGGTGATCTATCACCCATTAACATATTTTCTCCTCACATGTTTATCCCTTCCCGCACAGGTGATCTATCACCCATAAACATATTTTCTCCTCACATGTTTATCCCTTCCCACACAGGTGGTCTACCACCCCGACGGCCCCGCTGGTGAGGCCAAGGAGATTGATTTCACGCCTCCCTTCAAGCGTATCTCCCTCGTCGGTGGTGTCGAGGAGGCTACCGGCGTCAAGTTCCCCAAGGACCTCGACAGCCCAGGTGACTATTCGCAAAATATCCGCAAAATATCCGCAAATATCTAGTGTCGCTCGGTGTCTCCGCTCTCTCTCTCTCCTTTCTCTCCTCTCACACACCCTCTCTCTTCCTCCTGCCGGCCTGCCTGCCTGTCATGTACTGTCTGTCTGTCTGGTACTCTCTGTCTGTCTCTGGTCTCGTCTGCCCGTCCGTCCGTCTCTCTCCGTCCGTCCGTCCTGTCTTGTCCATCTGCTTCTGCCCTGTCTGACCTGATCCGCAGAGTGTGTCGCCATGCTTGAGGGCCTGTGCACAAAGTACGATATCCTGTGCCCGCCCCCCAAGACTGTCGCTCGCATGCTGGACAAGCTGTGCGGCCACTTCATTGAGGACCATATCGTGTCTCCCACGTTCATCACGTGCCACCCGCAGGCCATGAGCCCGCTGGCCAAGTGGTGCGTTGTGCCATCTGTTTGTTGGGAAGGGGGAGACGTGGGCGGAGGGAGGCGGGAGAGCAAAGCAAGCGCGACCTGTGCGGAGGGAGGAGAAGGAGCAAGCCTCTTGGCCCTTACCCCTCTCGTGAGGCTCCCGGCATGACCGAGCGTTTCGAGTGCTTTTAGGGGGGGGGGACTATGTGCGAGGGAGAGAGGAGGGGGGAGGGGTTCAATCGACCTTTTGACGAAGTGTATGATGCGGGGGGGAGAGGAGGAGGGAGAGCGGCCCGTTGATTAAGTGTGCAGCGTGCGTGAGCGAGTGGGCGAGAGTGAGAGACAGGCTCACTTGGCCCTTCCGCCCATGATTCCCGACATGACCGAGCGTTTCGAATGTCGAGGGGGGGGGAGAGGCTGTGTGTGGGAGGGAGGGAGAGAGCGGGCTCGGCCCTTACGCAGGCATCGTGACGCCCCCGGCATGACCGAGCGTTTCGAGGAGGGTGTGTGTGGGAGGGAGGGAGTGGAGGAGGGAGAGAGCGGCCCTTGATTAACAGAGAGTGAGCCCGGCTTTCGAGGAGGGGGGGGGGCTGTGTGTGGGAGGGAGGGTGGAGGAGGGAGAGAGCGGCCCTTGATTAACAGAGAGTGAGCCCGGCTTTCGAGGAGGGGGGGGGCTGTGTGTGGGGGGGAGGGGGGAGGAGGGAGAGAGCGGCCCTTGATTAACAGAGAGTGAGCCCGGCCTTCGAGGAGGGGGGGGGGCTGTGTGTGGGAGGGAGGGTGGAGGAGGGAGAGAGCGGCCCTTGATTAACAGAGAGTGAGCCCGGCTTTCGAGGAGGGGGGGGGCTGTGTGTGGGAGGGAGGGTGGAGGAGGGAGAGAGCGGCCCTTGATTAACAGAGAGTGAGCCCGGCTTTCGAGGAGGGGGGGGGGCTGTGTGTGGGAGGGAGGGTGGAGGAGGGAGAGAGCGGCCCTTGATTAACAGAGAGTGAGCCCGGCCTTCGAGGAGGGGGGGGGCTGTGTGTGGGAGGGAGGGTGGAGGAGGGAGAGAGCGGCCCTTGATTAACAGAGAGTGAGCCCGGCTTTCGAGGAGGGGGGGGGCTGTGTGTGGGAGGGAGGGTGGAGGAGGGAGAGAGCGGCCCTTGATTAACAGAGAGTGAGCCCGGCCCTTACGTCTCCGCAGGCATCGTGAGATTCCCGGCATGACCGAGCGTTTCGAGTGCTTCGTGATGGGCAAGGAGATCTGTAACGCCTACACTGAGCTGAACGACCCTGCTGTCCAGCGTGAGCGATTTGCGTCCCAGGCCAAGGACAAGAGCGCCGGTGACGACGAGGCCCAGGTGAGCTCCGTAGATGTATCAAAGCTCTCCTCTTAAGAAAGGGCCCGTAGCTGTGGCTTACATTTTGGTATAGGTGCCTCTGAGAACATCCTCCCACTGAGAAAGGGAGAGGGTGGATTATTCGGAGAGAAAGAAAGACAATCTTATTTGAAGGGGGGATGCATTATACAAGAATAATTTTTTCTATCACCCCCCCCGCCCTCTCACTCATGTGCATCTCTTCAGGTCCTGGACGAAGGCTTCTGTGTCGCGCTCGAATACGGCCTCCCCCCCACAGGCGGCTGGGGCATGGGCATCGACCGCCTCACTATGTTCTTGACGGACAACAACAACATCAAGGAGGTCTTGCTGTTCCCGGCCATGCGGCCCGAGGAGGGCTTGCCGGCAGCCGAGCCAGCCAAGCAGCAGTAAGGCTGGCGGTGTATTTTGTCTCCGGATTGCAAATGAATCGCCTCAAGTTGGTGCTAGAATGTGCCGTTGTCTCCGGACTGCAAATGAATCGCCCCAAGTTGGTACTAGAATGTGTCGTGCTCCTCGCCAAGCAGCGGTAAGGTCCGCGGGGTATTTTGTCTCCGATAGAAATGAATCTGCTCATGATCTTGGCGGAGGCGTTGTTGGCTGCTTAGCGCTTGAATCCTCTCTCTCTCTCCCTCTCTCTCTCTCGCTTTCTCAGCGCTTGAATCCTCTCTCTCTCTCTCTCTCTCTCGCTTTCTCTCGCCTCTCTCTCACTTTGCCTAGCTCTCTCTCTTGGTGGCCGCTGAGCGGTTCAGGATGCTTGAAGAAACAGCTCTCTCTCACACATTGGTCGTACGAGCACAATGTCAGACTCGACTAGAGAAGGCACTAGGCTGCCAGCTTAGGTGTCGGGGGAACGGGGTTTCTGTTGCACATCACTAGTACAATTGAATTAAAAAGGGGAAATATATATATCTCGTTACGAACTGCAACTCTGGTCCTGTTTTTTTCTGGAATGAACAGAAACAGTGTTGAATTTATGTCTGTGCAATCAGAGTATTGTAATAATTTTTCTAATGTCGAGATCTTGAGGCTCGCATGTTGCCACCTCGCTTCAGAGATTACTCATAATGAGAAAGTGAAAATAAAATCCATGGTACCTACTGCACTAGACTTCATCTGATAGACGTATTCTAACGAGACAAGGCGTTTACCGCGCATATTGTATTTTTTTCCGCTGATGGTGGAGATTCCCAGCCAGCTCTCTTCTACACAAAAAACAACATATCAAAAAAAGAATCAATGGGAGGTTGGGGAGTTTGGCCTAGTTGGTAGCGGCCCGCCACAACGAGGATCCCCCTCCTGGGTGACGTGGGTTCTGTGGAGACAGCGTTATCGGACAGCATTATCGGACTTGGGATTAAGATAACTTGACCGGTACCGTTAAGGGTCAGATTGATCCAGATTGATCCAGATCCAGGATCACCTGCATTTTGTTTGCGTTTGCGTTTGCACTTTGTTTGCGCTTCCCTTGCCTATAAA
>QUTJ01031750.1:0-16768 GCA_003573635.1 Goniomonas avonlea | reverse complement strand
ACGGAGACAGGGGACAGAGACAGGGCGAGAGGCGGTGAATGATTATGGCGCACGTGACAGTGCCCATGACACTGCACAGCAGAGTAAAACGACTGACCTCCCAGACACTCCAGCCTCCCCTTCTCCTCCAGCCACTTCAAGTGCATCATCAGGTTTTGTCGTGCTAGTTTCGGATTAACGCGGGCCAGTTCTTTACATATCTTGTCGAGGAGCTGTCAGGAAGTTAGAGATTAGGTCACAAAGACCTCTGCGATGTAACTGATATGGTGGTGAGAGCTGAACTAGTGTTCGGTTGGATCAAGCGTGGAAATCGCGGATGCAAGCGGGGACACAAAATTCGCGTACCCAGTCAACCGTGACGGGCTGGCCGGACTGCCGCATTTCAATGCATAGTTCCTGGTGGACCAACAGTTCTGAGACGATGTCCGCAGACATCTGGCGCCTCTGGGATAGCATTTGTTCCAGATACCCCCTCACTGTGCCTCCACCTTCGAAAGAACGCCCGTGACATGGGTACAGCTTGAGCGCGTCCATCTTGATCAGGCCAGCAAGACTGTGCAGTGTTGGATGCGCGTTTACCAGAGAAGAAGCACAGGACACACCTCTTGAGCTGTGCATCGAGGTCGCAAAAAGTGGTGGTCGAGCCGCCGCGCACGCAGTCGCCTGTGAACCATGCTCGATCTTCCTGGAGCCACCTGCAACTCTGAGAAAACAACAAGAGAAAAAATCAAACTCACCAGCAACAGTGATCAGGTGAGTGTCCAGGAGAATGTCGTGCGATGAGTGTGACTCCCGGAACTGATATGCTTTCACCATCGGCAACCTCCTCGAACTTGAATGGTACCTCATCTCCGCCAGGGGCCTTGAGGACCTGCGAGAGACAGGTCACAAGAGGAAGCCCGACAAGCCGCAAGTATACCTTGACGTCGGGCCATCGCTTTCTAACATCAGCAAGCCCACCGGCGACATGGTCGTGCCCATGCGTCAGTGCGACATAAACAACCACAACACCACTGGCAACCAAGTCATCAAGGTACTCGGCATAAGCGGCTTTGCCCTCCCCCGTATCCACGAGAATCTTTTCGGATTTCGCACCAACAAAATAGGTGTTTGTTCCCCCACACGTTAATTCTCCTGGATTCTGTGCACTGACCAGCGTCACGAGGGGTGACAGTTGTTTCGGCGATGGTTTTCCCAACGAAGGCCCACGGGCGGAGCAGTTCGCGAGAAGCTTGGAAAGTTTCTCCAGTTCTGTTACGGATCCCTTGCTCTGGGGTGACGCGGGTTTGGGCGCTGGTGACGGAGAGTGCGATCGTTTTGGGGTTCCCGGAGTCTGGAAGGATTTGGCGGTTGCAAGTGAGGCCGTCGGCTTGGGTTGAGCCAGAAGTCCGAATGACTGTTGTGACCCAAGGGAACGACCATACTTCAAACCTTGAGGCGTTGATGGCAACGGGTACGGCTGCTTTGCGTTCGTTGGAGTGCTGGGAAAACTTCGTGACTGCATCCTTCTCTACCAACTTGGCTGCTTGGCACCAAGAAGTCTTGACGTTTCGTGGTTTGCACCCAATCTCAACTGAATGATATCACCGACCGGGCCCCGAATGTTGATCCACAACACAAAGTTTAAAAAGAAAATCAGTAGAAACAAATCTCCCTTGCGGTTAGATAAGTGATGATACAATAATATTAATATTTTTTCGACTGTTCATCTAAAATCGTCGCCAAATGATCAGTGTATCTCAGCCTCATCTGAGTGGTGGTGTTTCGTGACTGTCCGTCAGGTACCGGACAGTTATCGACGGCCACAAATATATGGGTGACGTGGCAGTCCGGCCGGTGTTCGACGATGCTGGGTCGGTTGTTGTGCTTAGCGCTAGTGCTGGCGATCTGTGCTGCAAGTTACTCACCCACTCCTGAGTGCGATGCATGCCGCACGTTGGTAGAGAAGTTCCATGATGGTTGGGAAGAGGTGGTGAGGAGGCAAGCCCAGGATGGGAAGAGTGAGCGCAAGTCGGACGCGCCGCCCACCATCACGTACAATCAGGACATCGAAGACTATCTTCAAGGGTTCTGCAAGTCGACTCGAATCACAACTTTTGCGTCATACATTCAGCAGGGTATGTTCAAGTCTAGCTGCCACGCCACTGACTTTTTTTCCAGGCTGCAAAAAGGTGATGGACGTGCACAAGCGAGAGATTGTTGGTAAATTTTTGAGTGTCAGCGAAATTGTTGGTACATCCATGAAGGCGACAAGAGTGCCGCAACGGACCAGAGAAGTTTGCTCAACCTTGGCTTCTGAGTGCGGCCGTTTGCCCCCAGCTGGTGTTGTCGGTGCCAAGCCAAAGGTCAAGGTCGCCAAGTGCCAAGCTTGCCAGCGGGTCATGCGTGACGCGCAGTATGTGTTGCGCCGGTCCAAGAAGTATACAGACAAACTGAAGCCTCTTGACGTATTCGAGCACTTGGAAACTCTCTGCCCTGACGTCTACAACCGATACGATGACGATCCGGACTCGGTGTTCCAGGTCTGCGAGGAGCTCTTCGAAGACCACGAAGATGTCGTCCTACGAGTATTGGCTGCCAAATCCAGCGATGCTGTCGAACAGGTTTGGCTGGTTTCCGCAGCTTGGTCGTTACGTTGACTCTCGCTGCAGGTTTGCGTTGAAGATACAGATCTGTGCAGCAGCTCCGAGATCGAGACTGCATGAGTCCCCCTCGTGAGTTTTGGTTGGCTTCCAGCACGAGGGGTGGGTTGATTGTCTGGCGCCCCCTGTGTTTCATTCCCGGTGAACTTGCCTGGAATCATTGTTGATGTGAACTTTTGATCAATACGATGGGAATAACGGATCGCGTTTTGAGCACAACAGGTTTCACCACCGAAAATCAATTGGTGTGGTGTAGGTGTTGTGTGAGAGTGCGTGCGTGAGAGAGAGAGAGAGGGCGAGAGCTGCAGATGAAATAGGAGGGCGCGCTTAGCAAGCAGCAAAGTAAAGCATGTTCATGCTTGGACTGGAACTCAACCTACTAATGACCGAATTTTCAGCCTGCATATATCAAAACCAATTCCAGACCGTGGAGTTCAAAGTACAGCGTCGAGATCATGGAATCGACAAAAATCTGGTCTGCGATATCCTGTCGGTCCATGTACCGATCTCGGCTTTGTGCACCAGAGCAGTGAATGCGCAAAGCGGGCCAAGGCCTCCAAAGAGGGCGTCGACGGTAACCGGTAGACTAACGATTGATGTGTATCTACGATAGTCTCTTTGTGGACAAGTAGGTAGACCAGCTAGCAAGGCCATCTCTGAGATTGGGTTTCAATAACAATCTGATCTGGCTCCCGCCAGAAAAGTTCTTCCATGCTGGCTGAGCAACCTTGTTTGAGTGGGCACAAGCGTGCACAAGAGGTTGACGCCGATACAGCAGAGGGGAAGAAGGGAAGAGCAAGATTTCTGCAAGAGGATGTGCAGACTCAGGCCGGGGTTTCATCTCATGTTGGAACCCAAATGGTCCTGAACACCATTGATGTGCGAGGATTCAAAAGCTATCGGGACCAGGAACAGGTGACTTTCGAACTCTTCGCCACAGTGATTCCTCAATAAACTTTTCTTTCAGATTGGGCCGTTCTTAGACAAATTCACTGCGATAGTTGGGAGCAACGGTTCTGGAAAAAGCAGCATTCTGGATGCGGTCTTGTGCGTGGGATGAGGTGCTGGTTCGAGCTAATGGTGCTGGACAGATGGGTAATTGGGTCAGATTTAAAGCGGCTCCGAGCAAACAACAACGATGAGTTTATCAATGATTTGCTACCGGTCGAGGAGCAGTTTGTTTCTGTTCGTCTCAACTTTCTGCTGGAGCAACGGCAGCAGCACCAACGCTCAACCTGGTCTGTCGAGAAACAATGCCGTCAAGGGCGCTCACCGCAGTATTTTGTCTCTGAAAATGGTGCTTCGAACAAGACCATTGGTCGAGACGGACTTTTTCGGTCATTTGCTGACCACGGCCTCGATCTCCAATTCACGGGTGAGCGGTTTCTTGCTCTTGCTTGGTGGACTGCTGCAACTGACAGGACATAGATAGGTTTGTAGTGATGCAAAATCGAACAGTAGCTCTCGCCCAAGGCCCCAAAGAGCTATTGGATTACCTAGGTACGCGACGATGATGGAGCGAGGTTCTAACATTTCGGCAGAGCGCTTGATCGGCACAGCACACCTGCGTGACAAGGTGCATTCAACCAATGGCTCTGTATCTAACTGCTTTTCAGATTAAACAGGTCAAGGATCGGATTATTGACGATTCGGAAACCCTCAGAGCAGTTACCACCGCTCTGGACGAACTGAAGGAGAGACGCGAGGAGCTGGCTCCCCACGTGAAAAAGTTGACAATGTGTGTCAGGGCCACCATGTTCGAAGTGCTGTCACTCACATGCCTCATCACAGCTACCTCGAACAAAAGCAACATGCTGACGAACTACAGTTTTGGGTCTGCCATTAATCGGCTGGCCGTTGGTGACGCCTCTGCCAGGTGTCACGAAAGGAGAAGGAGGTGCTCTTGCTGCGGTTGGGGCAAGTGACTTCGGATCTAAAGGAGCTGGAACTCCGTGATGCTGCTTCCGAATCAGCGGTTTGCCAGGTTGTTCCTCCGCACAATCTTGTTCTCACCACTGTTCCAAGCAGGCGATCGCAGCGATAGAAAATCTCCAGGCGGCAATGTCTGAAGCGGGAGCACAACTTAAAAAGTGCAAGGCATGTGCAATTTCTCAGACCGAGAGTTCATCATCTGACATAACCCAGGCGGAAGCAGTTTCCAAAGCGAAACACAAAGAAAAACTGTGTCTGTCTCTTGCCCAGTGCGAAGTGAGCTCCTGAAGTTCCTCGGCAACTGCTCACAGCCCTGCAGGTGATGCTGAAAGCCTTGCGCAAAGCCGAGAAACAGGCTGAGGCCGAACTCCAGCGCTTTGAAAACGCAAAACTGGATCTCGTGGTGCGTTGGAGCTGATTCGTTGTTCGTGAAACTGATGGACCCCCACAGAAACGTGAGCACAAGTTGCAGGTGGTCTGTCGTTAGGTCCATCCGATTGGCTAACGACACGACAGAAAGAAGCAAAGAAAGTACAAAAGGAGGTTGCAACGCAAGAGCGATCCTTGAAGCTAGCAACGGATCAACAGGTGCAGCAACAACAAAACTCTTGAGAGTTCCCAGCTGAATGGTCTGACAGTCCAAACTCGAGGCACAACTCACGACGGGAGAGAAGCAGCAACTCCATGAGGCCCAAGAAACGCTTTTCAGCATTGATGCGGCTGGGTACCTCGCGTTGGATTCAAGGTACACTTGCATTCGAGCTCCCGCAACGAGCTACTCACATTCTGAGCTTCGCCAGGCTTCGACGGGTCGATGCCGCGGCGTCCGACGCGCAGCACCAACGACAGCAGGCTGCACACGAAATGGAGCCGTTAGAGCGGGAACTCGAAAAAAATGTTTGGCTGCATTCTTACTTGTTTGAGAACAATTGTTTTACGAATGCAGGACCGTACATCGTAATAGTGCGCGCAGCTAGACGAGCTTCAGCAGCTGCGCACGCGCCAAACGTTAATGGCCGACAACATCGCTCAAAAGCAACGTTTCAAGCTAAGGGTCGAGCGAGAGCTTCAGGGGGCCATCTCCCACAGAAGTGGAATTGAAAGTGAGTAACCCTGCATGTGATATCACTTGTTCACACGCACGGCAGCACGACTCAAAGTCGTCGAAGGATCATTCCAGCAAGTGCGAGTACAGTCAAACGCAACTGCGCTTCAGAGTCATCTGCAAGTTGCAGTCAAGGATCTGCAAAAGGTCCACGGCCAAGGTGTCCATGGGATTCTGAAGGATTTTGTGACTCTGGAGGACCGCAGCAAACACACCGCCGTCAACACTGTTCTCGTAAGAATCGAATTACAGAGTTGGCACACAACAACATTTCCACAGGCACATCTGCGACTGCTGGACTGCATTATCGTTCAAACAAGGAAACTAGGTGCTTGCTGCATCCCTCGGAACACCAACAGCTGACACATCTCGGTAGGACTGAATGTTGTTGACCATTTCAAGGTACACGACATCGTGGAGCTAACAAAAACTTACCTGGGCTCGTCATCTGCAGCGTCGAAAGCTCGGGGTGGTAACCGCCGTCATTATCGATGAGATCACAGCAAAGCGACCTGGTGAGTGGCATTTTGGAGATCAACATGGTGCGGTACCACTCCACGGTTTGTTGAAAAGTGGAGTCTCGTGGGCTCGTCATCTGCTCGCGATCCGCTTGCGGTAAGTGTTGTGGACTCGACTCGACTCCGATGATACTATCGCAGATCCTGGTTGGTTGTTCCTGACCGATCTCACGCACACCGAATTATGGAGCTCGCCTCCAGGCTCCCCTTGTTCGAGAGACCAAATGTTGTGACTGCCGCCGGTAGGAACCTGTTTGCACCGTTGTGGAATTGTGAGCTCTCTGCAGGAGAGCTTTTCCTCGCCTTCGGGGAGGTTATTGGACGGGGGCCAACGCATAATTTTTCTCGGGTTGCGGCGCTGACGGTCGGAGGTGCAACGGACATACCCGACAATAAGCACAAACATGAGGCACTGTCCAAAGAGCTCGAAGCACTCTCCCGTACTGCGAGGCAGGCAAGTGAACTTGCACTCCTCGAGAATTCAACGTTTTGGTTGCAGGCCAAAGAAATAGAGCAGCAGCTGAATCTCCAGCTCTCCGAGGTCGTCACTGAGGTCGACAGGTGTATAAAATGGCTTGAAGGCCTTCTCGTTGGGACTTACAGCGACTCGTGGCAGTTTGGATTCCGAGTTCCAGCTCTTGCGTTCGACCCATTGCTCTGATCTAGCCTTGGACCGATTGAAGTCGGCCACAGAGTTGCTTCAACGCAAACTGAAGCGAACTCGTGCCCTGGTCGAGAAAATGGACTCTGCGCCACTAGAGATGATTACTGCCGAAGATCGAGGGTGAGCCCATCTCCCAGCCGCAATTTTTGATCGCCGTATGCAGACTTCATGAAACCCTTCGAGCTCGCAAGGAGAGAGCTCTCAAGATATTGGGAGGAGCTCGAAAGTCTGACAAGCTGGAGACAATAGCGGCCACTCTGAAAGTTACTCTTCAGCGGCACCGCCTTCTTAAGATTGAGGTGACAGGCCATCACCGCTATCCATCCTCAACCCCAACAGGTGGCAAGATTACCCAAGCTCCTGGCTTCAAAACATGCACAAATCAATGCTACGACCATCAAACGCGGGGCCAGCCTCGCCAAGGTATCGATTCTCCCTTGCCGCACCTCGATTGACAGTCCTTGGCAGTTCGAAGCGCTGCAAAACCAGAGGGAGTTGGATCAAAAAACGTATGTTAATGTCAAGCAATGGCTGCCTTACTCAATGGGGTGCCATTTTAGGTGCACCATGCTAAAGCAGGAGGCCGAGACCGCAGAGATAAAGCGCGCTGAGGCAGAGACCGCTGTGTCAGAATATGACAAGAAGGTTCGTGTTTGTTGTGTTGATCAAGTTCTCATCGATAACACAGCTGGTTGGAGGGCACAAGGCAGTGAAAGTGGCACGTCGAGCAAAGATTTTGGTGGAAACTGAGCTTCAGGAAACAATCAGGAGGCAACAAATCCTAAACGGGGACCTGCAACAAGTCGAACAGCGGGTGTGTCTCTGCAACGCAGATTGGAATCATAGTAAAAGATTGCTGACCTGCGGTGTTTACAGCTTACGGTCTCGAACATCCATGTTGATGATGCCAGCGCTGGGGAAGCCGATCTGGCTGAGGTGCACCGCTTATTCATTCAGGATGAGGGGAACGTTGAGGAAACTCTGCGAGTTTGGAAACAAGGTGCCATTGCGACATCGCGTGCAATCTGTTGAACTCCCCACCAGAGGTGGAGACTGCTTTGGGAATCGCAGACCAATCTCGCGGGGGGATCGACATCAAGGCGCTCGAAAATGATCTCGCTCTAGCGGTGGGTGCCCCAGACCATTGTGCGTTTGCCACCGACTTCTTAACTTTTCGTACGCAGCGGCTGGTGGAGTTGGCAAAAGCACGCATTGTCGAGGCGACGGTCTGTTTTTGCTGATCGTGCTGTTCCCATGCTCTAATGCACTATCGTAGGCAGAATTAAACAAGGACCGAGCTGAGCAACAGGATCTGGAGGAGCAGCGTTTCAGCAAATTCTCGACTCTGATTACAGTAAGTTGCAGTTTCACTGGAGGCGGCTCCCGGCTGCTTACCGATACGGGCAGGAGATCAGCAACAACCTCTCCAGCATCTTCAAAGACCTCAGCGTGCACGGCGACGCGTATCTGCACTTTAACTCCTCGGACTGTGCCAGTATGGACGACGGAGTCCTGATCCATGTGCGCCCGAGCAATGGGATGTGGTGTTCTTTTCCACAGCTCAGCGGGGGTCAGCAGAGTTTGGTTGTACTTGCTCTGGCACTGAGGTACGCGCAAGCCGCTTGGAGAATAACCAGACTCACAGACGCATTTCACAGTCTGCAACGAACTTTCTGGAACCCAATATTTTTCTTCGGTGAGGACAGCGACGTGCTTGTGGCCTGACTCTCACACTCCACAGACGAAATTGACGCAAGTCTTGACACGCACACCACGCAGCGCGTTGGTCGATACATCAAAGGTGCCGACTGTGTTGTGTGGTGCACCCTCGTGAAATGTGATCACTTGCATCTTCCAAAGTTGATTCACATCTCTTCGCATGGTCATCTTTCACACAAACCAACCGTTGCAGATGTCGCGTCTCAGCAGTCGGTCCAGTTTTTGGTCGTCTCGCTTCGTCCAGAAATGTATTGCCAAAGTGGCTGCCTCGTCGGAACCTACCACCAGGATCGATCCAGCAGGACAGTGGCACTTTCACTCCAGCAAGAGAGGGCTGCAAACTAGCGTGCGTATTTCGGGAACACTAGTTTTGTACCCCAACTATTCGCCAACTATTCGCACTATGTGCGAGATAGAAAAAAACATAAATATTGGTTCAAATCCACATGGTGGTGAATCCATATCGCGGCGTGCCATCCACAAAACGAGGCTAGACGAGCATGTCACATTATCCATACATTTGGGCGATGCGCCTATGGTACACCGTCCCACCAGCCTGGATCGTTCCCGGGTATTCTCGCACCAACGTGGTGAGTTCCTTCATGGCAAGGGTGAAATACTCGTAGCACACAGTTCACGGTCAGTGCGCGTCTCACCGCCAACTCTGACCCATTATCACCAAAAGCCAGTCCATCCTCATCAGCTGCGATAGCCTGCCGACAGGTGAGTGTGATCTAACGCTCGAAAGGACTGAGCAGACTCCAGAACCAAAGGACAAACACGCATGACGAAACCCACGCAAGCCTCTTCACCCCAAGCTGTCTCCAAACTCAAAACGGCAGCTATCGTGCAAGCTCACCAAATTCTGCTTCGTTTCGCGAATTTTTTTCACACGACCGACCAGCGTTGGGTGAAACGACAGCATGGTAAGGTCGTTGCACTGTGCCACGCTGCGCTGTGAGTACCCTGCTGCATGCTGCAAGGCCTGCACAACAGTGTCAAATCTCACTGTGGGATCAATACCCCAACCGCAATTGCGCCGCCTCATTTTGCACGGACATGCGATAATTCAGCCATATATTTTCATTTCGGCAGTCAACTCTCGCCACACGGTGAATGGGGATTGAAGGGCAGGGAGGGGGGGCTGGGTGTCCGCGTATTGTGGCCTGTCAACATGACAACGAAGGTCGTACCAGCAGGCTTGCGGTGAAAGCCTCTCGCTGAGAGACCAGTGCCTTGACTTTTGCTGTCTTTTTTTCTTCTACTTGACGCAACAGACTGCGCTTGTGCTGCTCTACCACCTGCCAGGTTCCAACGTTGGTGACAACAGAGTATGGTTCAACAGGTGTCATTTCTGCAGCGTGATTGTACCCTCTCGCACCCTACAGACGAGTGTCTGGTCTTGACACCGCGTAGGTCGATACATCAGTGTCTCGTGGAGCATCGTTTCGTCAGTTTGTCTTTCTGATCCAGGCGACACATTGTTCGGCAACAACGAGTTTTCTCATTTTGAAGCAAAACCGTCCACTCAAATCTATTCCACTCAAATATATTCCACTCAAATATTTCGACAGTGGGGGCAAGGCCTTAGCTCAGCGAAAATCCAGAAACTCAAATTGTTCGACACGAGACAACGGCTTACCTCAGCTAAAATTGCCATGACGCGTTCAATTTCGGCGGCGGAGTCAACGGCTTGTTTTTTGATCTTTTCCTCCATAGCATGCCCGGATTTGAGAGCCTCCTGCCTAAGAAGGTCAGTATCTCAGGATGTCGACAAGAGACAGCAGCTTAACATGTTGAGTGGACGCAACACGGAGCAGCAGACACAAGACAGCAAGGTAGGTCAGGACAATCGAACTTGACGCGAGACGAGCAAGGACACGCACATTGAGGTCGTGCTGGAAGGGAGCGAGTGCGGCAACTTGCGATGTCACCTCTGCTCGCAGTCTCTCGGCTGTCTCTGCAAGCAACTCCACCTGTGTCGTGCATTATGGCATGTGTAAGTCTTGTCGGTGCCTAACAAGCTACTGCAGTGTAAGCGTGCATCTCGACCGTGCCATATGATATCGATTGAACCTTCATCAATCGATCAATTGCGACCTTCATCTGACTCAAGAGGGACGGCAGCCAACTTAGCTACACTGTTTCGGTCGTCACGCTGCCGAGAGCAGCTCATCTCACGCATAGAGTCGTATTCAACATGTTGGACGTAACCCCGCGGAGAAACCCCTTTGGTGTGTTGAAAACAAAGTGACAGTTGTGATCAACTGAGATCACGTTCATCCGTTCTTACTAATGATGAGAACATCTTAAAAGTGTAGCCAATTTTTTTGGCAGAGCCTCGCCCCCCGGTCCCTGTTCCCACCCGTCCCTTCACCCTCCTCTCGGCTTGTCGCACGTTCTAGTCACGACAGCTCACCCGGTGGTCCCCATGGCCTAGGATAGCGCAGTCGCGGCACACCGGGAGTCGACATGTCCCACAATACATTACGATGGGTTCGTCTCCGTGTACTTTGCACATGTCTGGACTGAGAGTTAGAACCCGTCACACTCCGATCGCGATCGTGTCCTCGCACAGTCACACCCTCATCGACGAAAAATATAATATGTGAGGTGGCAGTCGCGAAGCGGAGATAGGATGGCCTCTCTCCCTCGCCCTCCCCTCTAGCCCTCCCTCTCACACACTCCCGTCAAACCCAAGCCAGGCTGCCCTCACATCCCTCTCTCCCACAAACAGCACAAACAGGTCACTGCCCTCACATCCCTCTCTCCCTCAAACAGCACAAACAGGGCACTGCCCTCACATCCCTCTCTCCCTCAAACAGCACAAACAGGGCACTGCCCTCACGTCCACACCAGGCCCCCTCTCACACCCATCAACCACCCTAAAACCCCTAAAACCCCTAAACCCGTCAACCACCCGGGCGTGGTGCTGCGAGACGGGAGGGGAGGATGGAGGAGGGGAGGTGGGAGGGAGGAGGAGGTCGTGCCAGGTCTGTGAGGGAAATATCAAGAATTAGATGCTGCTGCTTTCTCGATTGAAATCCGTTGTAATGTGCGATTGGAGCACACGATGGCGCTCACCATTGTGTTAAGGAGGGGACGTCCCGTATCCGTGGCTCACTAACGACCATAAGATACGGTTGTCAAGTTCTCGCCGCTTACCTGCTCGCTGAGACCTTGGCGCGTCAAACGGCAGCGGGTCGTTGAGAGTGTCCTCGACTGAGGTCACACGGTGGGTGTTGCTTTGCTTGGACTGTTAACAGGGGAGTCAATGGTTTGGTGAGAGCAAGGTCGGCCCTTGTGCTGCGACCAACTTAGACAGGTCTCTTCGAGCTTCACTGTGCGTCATACTGCAATTATACCAACGGCTGTGGTTGCGACAAGAGGGGGTGGCGAAGAACGGAGGACGAGGGAGGAGGAAGGGGCGAGGGCGAGTAAGGGAACGAGAACGAGGGCGAGGGGAAGAAGCGAAGCGGGGCGAGAGACATCCATCTCCACACCTTGCGATGCGCCGCGGCGTGCACAGAGCAGAGCGCAATGCCGCAGTTATTGCAGATATGCGATGCACTCTCCTCTTCGTCGGCGCACTGCGCGCAATACTGCAACTGGCAGAGCAAGAGCGCCTCGATGGTGAGCATGTTGTTTGGAAGAGCCGCTGCCGACTCAATCTCCTGCAGGTGGGGTTCAAAGTGTCTTCAAAGCTCGATTTCCTGAGGTCGGGGTTCAAAGCGTGCTGCGGCATAGGTGTTTACAGCATGATACCGCGTCTTCATGAGACGTGCGTACAATGTGTGGAATTTAAAGGAGGTCGCATGACTCAGTGAGAGCTTGATCTCACCTGCATTTCCCGATTAAGCACCAATCGGGGACAAATGCGAGAGAGACATCAAAGCCAGAAATCAGCGGTCTCCTTTTGGGGGGGGGGGGATCACATTTGAGCTCGCGCTAGACCTAAGCCGAGTTGAACGCATTCCCATTCGAGCTAGACCTGAGCTGGATTCGACATAGACTGCGCTCTAATGAGCCGTCAGGAATAACCCCGCATACCACGATGGAACCGTCAATGGGGCACTTGATTCGAGGGACCTCCTGCCGCCTGCATAGTTTCTTCTCTTTGCAGAGGGTCACTATGCAAGCCTCGCACAGCGTATGGAGGCACGGCAGCAACGCCGGTCGACGCCCACCCTCCGTCTGCGATGACAGTGAGAAGTGTGGTGCCTTCCACGATCCAAACTGGTCGAAAGGGATGTGGAGGTGCGGTCTCTCCTCTCTCCCTCTGTCTTACTCTCACCTCACTGTATCCCCTCTCTTCCCCTCTCTCCCCTCTCTCCCCTCTCTCCCTCTCTCGCCCCTCCCACTCCCTTTCCCTCTCTCAGTGTTTGAGCGTGTCTGCGCCATTAGAACTGGTGCACACAGTGCGACAGAAATCTTCCAACTATGTTCAGCACTCTTTGATTACCTGGAAGTTAGTGGAGCACACGGGGCACTGCATCAGCACAGCCGTGCGGTATCCGAGTGAACCGTCCACAGCCTTGTCCTGCGGTCGAGAGGAAAGTAAAGCCGTGGAAATGGGGGAGTGGAGTGACGTGATGGATTGGTCCAGGATCGCGAGACTAGGAATTTTCGGACTCGGACTCGGAGAAACTAGTGGCTACTTCCTCCTGGTTTATAAACCAGCGCCTGGTTTGGTTTGCCTGGTTTACGTGGGTTTGGATGATTAGCAGACGTCAGCGTCACCCAAAAAAACTCCAGCCGGCGGCATTACTCTACTTTTCATATACAATTGCTATCCAATTACTAGAACGAGTGGTTAAACCACCCGCGCTGGTTTGCAACAAGTAGGCACTAGTTTCCAGAACCTCCATAACACTGACCTGGTGTTCCCACGGAGGGGGCGGGTCCGATGCGGGAGGTGGCAACGGTGTTGCGTCATGCTCCAGACTGCTAGGTGCTTCTGGTTTGCCTTTGACCTGCAACAACGGATAAGAGCAACTCGACGGTTGTGCTCTTTGGCATCGGTAAGTATATGGATTGGCCTCTAGGGCGAATATGACAGCTGCCGATTCGGCATATTATTCCCTTTTGCACGCACACGTGCCTTGAACAGGTGGGACACTTCAGAGGCAGAGTGATCTTCGTGTTCAGAGACAGTGTTGGACAGAAACTGTGATGTATGAGATAGGAAACAAACTTGATTGAGAAACTGCCACTCTTTCCGAATCTTTGCTCGATTTCATAGATTGCCTAAGGCCTGCGTTGATGAGTGATGAAGCTGCGCCTCCAAAAACCCGCCACGTTACTGGAACACGATCATTGTGTGTGTGTGTGTGGGTAGAAAGAGAGACGTTGATCTATTGCGTGCACACATACAACCGTGAGATATGTAAATTTCAGAAACTGTTGCTCTCTTGCCGCACCGCCTGTGCTTTCTGGGCCTTCAGCCTGGCAAGCAGCTCCGATCTCGACGAGACGTCAGGGGGCGTGATGTCGGGAATGGGATCAAGACGAGGGGCCTTTCCAACGGGTTTACCGGGGGTCGGCTGACCGGCTGTCTTTGGTGAGACACCCGGACTACTTGTGGGGCTGAGGTTGGATTTTGAGTCCTGCCTGTGCTTAGCATTAGGGAATCGGTGACTTGAGCTTCCGATTCAACATGGAGCATTCTAGATGCATGTAAGCTCGCAACGCAGCAAGAGTGCTTACCGCTTCAGCCGGGACCTGAGATCTAGCAATCGAGACTGTGACGGAGTCCGAGGCAAGGGGCTGTCACCGTCGACGGCACTGACTTGGAGGGCATCTGGGGGAACAGAGGGGTGCGCTTCAACCGCAGGGTCGATGTCAACGTCTGGGGGCGGAGGCGTGATCGTGGGAGCCGTCATTATCGGAGTGCTCGGCTCAGTGTTGGGAGCTGCAGGCTCGACGGACTCTGCAGATGTCGCATCTCTCTTCAGTTTAGCCGACCGCAATGAGAGCGGGGATCTGCTCTTGGCAGGAGAGCGATTGCGATCATTCTTGAGCCTTTCCGATGCACTGCCTGCAGGTTGGTTGCTCACCGAATCGCCTCCAGAATCCTGTCCTGCACCTTCAAGCGGAGCTTCGTTCGGATCTGAGCTTCCACCTTCGTCCTCCTCGCCTTTGCCTCGAATTCGAGCCCTGATCCTCGCTAACCTACTGGCAGCAGGCTTTTCAGATCCAGTGCCAGGTTCTGGGCTGGCCCTATCGTCAGATTCGAGATTCCTCTCCGGGCTTGTGGCATCAGAGGTATTCGCGGTCCTGTCTTTTCTGGACTTGAACCGAGCCAACAATCCTCCTTTTTCACCTCTAGATTCTTCAGCTTCATTTTTTTGTTTCAAATGGCGGGAACCTTCAAGATCCGGCACCCCTTCCTGCTGTGCTGCGTGAGCCGCGATCTCGTCATCAGGGATGGAAATGCTCTTTCTTCTGAGCACGCCGACAACTTCCGTCGTCTGCACCGACACAGCCTCCCCAGCAGCCGATCCGCCATCCCTATTATCGGCAAGACAATGCTCGGCGAGGAGTTTTGAACAGTTGATGCATTGATTTTTTTTGAATGCGTGAGCCCGAAAGTCTTCACAGGCCATCGCCCGCCGATTCAGCCGCACGATATAACTGAGAGATCGCAAAGATCATGATCCTCTAATTATAATACTGCAATACTATCAAATGTCGCGGGTAAATTGCTATGTAAACTGAGTGGAACAATGATTGAAAAGTCCAGTCGAATAATAAAACAAGGATATTGATAGAGTTTTGTATTCAAGGGCGCCCGACGATCCGTTTGCAGTTTCTGTGGGCCTTGCCCAGCTGAGGGAGCAGGAGAGAAGTCTCTCCTCAATCTGCAGCGACGGGGTGCGGAAATACAAAAGAGATGCCTGGGGTCAGGCAGCCAAGTGTTGAGCCATCCCAGCATGCTAGTGAAGTGAAACTGCCCACATCTCCAATGGCAGAGTCACGGCTCAGAGTGGACAGCGACGACAGCAGTTCGATACCAATGACGCCCATGAACCAACAGAGCAAAACGCTTATTGGCGGTCCCAGTCCTAAGTCAACTTCGAGGGACAGTCCAAGTGCCAAGAAACCTCCTCCAGGACGACCTCCATTTCTTCAACAACACATCCTGGCCAGCCCAGCCTCGAAAAACGCAGACTCCCTCGTGTCTCCAAGCAGTGGGTACAACCCCATCAAAACCCCAACTATTGCTAGTGCCCCAAGATTACACACCTTGCACCCGTCGGTGTATCCGCTACGACCTGGAGGCTCCTATCGTTCAGGAATGCACGGCAAGCGCCAGTTCGACATGCACACGCCGCTTGACACTGCCCTGGAACTCTTGGAGGAAATTGAAAGCGTCCTCGACCCAGTGTATCAAGAGAAGATTGCTTTTATTCGCAAGGTCATGCAGCTGCCAACATGGGAGGTGGCGCTTCCCGATCACAACAGCGCGAAGTCGACATCAGTGGACACCTGGATCGGGCAGTTGTCGCGGAAAGGTTCCGCTCTTCCACCACCACCCCTTGTTTTGGGCTCGTGTGCCGAAACTTCGCAACTGAGCTTCTCGAACCTGGCGATGGTTGGCGTTGCCAGGACCAAGTTCAAGCAGTTGCACAAGGACGACCTTCGAAGCTACCCCGGAACTGAACTTCCTGCTGAAGTGATAACAGAGTTGGATAAAGAGTTCAGCAAGTTGAACGGGCGAGAATTTGACGTGTTCAAGGTTGCAAAGCTAAGTGAGGGGCGGCCGCTCCAGTTTGTTCTGTGGAAAGTGCGTTGAACGAACTACTTGTGTGAGCTGCTCACGACTCGCAGGTATTGAAAGAGTGGGATTTGTTTTCTCATTTCAAGCTCGTGCCTCACAAAGTGGAGGCGTTTGCCAAGGCATTGGAGTTGAGGTTCGTGCCGAACCACTCTATTTTTGGTTGTTCGGACTGCTCTTGTGCATCCTGGTAGAAGCCGAGAGCGGAGAGAGAGAGAGAGAGAGGCGAGAGCACAGCGAGAGCAGAGAGAGCAGGGAGAGGCTGCCTTCCCCGTCAGGACAGCCAACGTCTCGGTCTTGCGTGACTTGACTTGTGCTTGGCGTAACCTTGTCCCTTCACCCTCTCCGCTCTCTCTCCTCCAGACGGCAGCGGGGGAGTGCAGTGGGGGGGGGTGGAGGGCAGTGGGGGAG